>SSHR01001248.1:1053-34580 GCA_006518225.1 Fusarium neocosmosporiellum | reverse complement strand
TTGATCGTATCGGATCCATCATCTTCCACAAAATAGACTACCGGTCATCACGGGTCGTATTCAAAAGCCGAATATTCGACTCCTGGCCGGCTCTTGTTTGATAACATCACGGCCCAGAATGTTTAGCGCCGTTCGCTAGGCAAATATTGCCTATTTAGGCCCTGTCTACCCTGCGGGCTGGTTACATATCGCCCGTGACTTGGCCAACCCTCACGTCTTCCTTCAGGAGATGCCTTTAAAGCTCTGTTCTTCCCCCGGTGCCTCCACAAACCCAGAAGTGAGCCAGCATACAACATTGAACAATGGCCCCCAACACAGCTGATCGTGCGCCAGTCGCCAACCCCACCTCTTCCTTCTGGAATTCTGAGCCCAAGAAACTCGATGACTATCGAAGCACGCCCGAGCTGCCCTCCAAGGCCGACGTCGTGATTATTGGGTCTGGTCATTCTGGCGTCGCTACTGCATACTTTCTCCTCAAAGATAACCCCAACCCTCCCTCGATTGTTCTTCTCGAGGCGAGAAAGATATGCTCTGGGGCTACTGGTCGCAATGGCGGACATGTCAAGCCTGACACCTTCTCAGACATTCCCAAGTTCACCAAGCTTTTCGGCGAGGCGGCGACAGCAGAGTTGGCCGCGTTTGAGGCGTCGCACGTCTACGCCGTCAAGGACCTTGTGGAGAAAGAGAACCTGGACTGCGATTTTCACCTGACGAGAGCCTTGGACGTATTTCTGGATTCCGCGCACGCCGAAGAAGTTCAGGAAACTTACAACAGTCTCTCCCAGATTGCCGACATCAATCTCTCCGATGTCGCCTTTACTGGCCAGAAGGATGCCGAGAGAGTGAGCAATTCCTTTCTACTGCTCTTTCTTGCGTGTCGGGAACCACCCTTGAAAAGCGCTAACATCATGGCAGGTCTCGGGGGTTAAGAACGCCAAATGCTGCATATCGTACACGGCGGCTCACCTGTGGCCTTCCAAGCTGGTGCATCAATTACTCGAAAAGCTAGTCAGGAGCGGACTCAACGTCCAGGCCCACACTCCAGTTACATCAGTATCATCAACCCAAAATCCGAATGGCCTTTGGTCTGTCCACACATCCCGTGGAACCATCCAGGCACCAAAGTTGGTTCACGCAACAAACGCGTACACATCGCAGATCCTCCCCGAATATGCGCGGGCCATCACTCCTGTTCGAGGCATCTGTGCCCATCTCGAGAGTGCCAAGGGCAAGCAAACTCCTCACCTCGTCAACACGTACGGTATTCGATTTGACAAGTCAAACAATGACTACCTGATCCCTCGGGCAGATGGAAGCATTATCATCGGCGGTGCGCGACAGGCGTTCTGGCACAAGAAGCATCGATGGTTTGACAATGTGCGAGATGACGAGCTAGTGAATGAAGCAGTCCCGTATTTTGACAACTACATGCAACGCCACTTTCGAGGCTGGGAAAACAGCGAGATGAAGACCAAGAAGGTCTGGACTGGAAGTGAGTTGATCCTCTTGATATTAAGCGCGTTTCCCCTTGGTAATGGCAACGTCACTGACCATCACTTTAGTTCTTGGGTACAGCTCAGACTTTATGCCTCACGTTGGCCAAGTTCCGGAAAAGCCTGGGCAATTCATCATGGCAGGGTTTACGGGCTACGGTATGCCTAAAATCCTTCTCTCCAGCAAGGGCTTAGCTGCAATGGTGCGCGATGGTACTACCTTCGAGGAGACAGGCTTGCCTAGGATTTTCAAGACGACCAAGCAGAGAAATCAAACCAAGTCAAGCCCGCTGGAGGAATCTCTGGCGCCTGTCTGGGCCGAGAAGTCGAGGCTATAATAAGGCGTGGAGCAGACGAGGACTATCTATCGGCGCAGTTATCCCATCAAGGGCCGGGCTTCNNGCCTCTTTTTTTAGCCTTTTCTGTTGCATGCAACAGAAGACCCATACCCAGCTGCATCATGAGAGGTTATTTAACCTCTCGGCGAGTATAAAACTGCTCTAACTACCCGTGCAGACGAGGACATAGGATTAGAAGATTATCGAACCAGATTGTGAGAGCTGATGATGAAAACTTTGGAGGTTTGTGCCTCTATGCCAGGTGTATAAGCCGAAGATGCCGCCAAAAACGAAGAATAGTTCCAATAGCCCCCTGAGAGATGATGCTAGTATAAATGGATAGAACTTCTCCTTATAATGTTGGAGTTTCGCGTTCGTGACAAAATATCAGATTGGCATAGTCTTGAATAATCGCAGGACATACTGTATCCCGCCAGCCCACCGAACACCCACGTCTCCCTTAAATTCATAAGAACCGTTCTAACGGGCATCTCTTTCAGCTCATAAACTGGACGGAACTTGTGTAATTTTGTCTGGGCGCCATAGCTAAAACAAATCCAAACTATAGAGCGTAAGGGAGCTCTAGAGACGCCAGGCACAAAGGGAGACCTGCGGCGGCCGAAAAGGGGAAGAATTGCCAGACCCGGTCTGTCTGGTAGTGCCGGCCGGTCAACCTCGGCCCCACAACCGGCACACTCATCTACTTGGTGGATAACTACAAGCAGAGGTTGTACTCAGCTGACGGGGAAGCGCCTACAGGTAGCTGTACCCGGTTCATATATTCTGACAGCAGGCTCCGTCTGTATGAACTCCGGCCATCGAAAGGGCAAGTAATATATCCACTTATACCTATAGGAAACTCTTCCGTTCTTGAAACTTCTCGGCACCCCTCTGAATTTCCTCAACCATGAACAATCCCACCCGTTCTTACCGGATTGCGGCTATCCCCGGCGACGGCATTGGTGTAGAGGTGGTCGAGGCCGCTCTCCAAGTGATCCAAGCCGCTGCCAAGGCTTCGGGAGAATTTACTGTCCACGTAACAGAGCTGCCATGGGGGACAGCTTTCTACAAGAAAACAGGTTCATATCTCGACCCTGATTTTAAGGACATCTTGGGAAAGCACGATGCAGTCTTGTTTGGTGCCGTCGGCTATCCCGGTGAGTACTTCCTCGCTGTTCATGACCCCGGCTAGAGGCTTACCCGTGCGCAGATGTCCCTGATCATGAATCTCTCTGGGGTTTACTTCTAAAGATGAGAGGCGAAATGCAGCTCTATGCCAACAGCCGCCCTGTTCGCTGCTTCACCAAGCCTCGAATCGTGGGTGTGGATGCTGCGCACCTTGACTGGCTCTTCGTCCGCGAGAACAGTGAGGGTGAATACTCGGGCCACAGGGGTCGATCACACTTGACTCAGAGCTGGGAAGTCGCAACTGAGACAAGCATCTTTACGAGGCACGGTGTCGAGCGCATCATGAGATATGCCTTCCAGGCCGCCATGAAGCGGAATCGGAAGCATCTGACTGTTGTGACCAAGTCGAATGCGCTACGTCACGGACTCGTCCTCTGGGATGAGGTTGCCGCCGAAGTCGCTGCCGACTTTCCCGAGGTGACTTGGGATAAAGAGCTTGTCGACACAATGACGATTCGCATGGTTCAGAAGCCATGGACACTTGATACAATCGTTGGAACAAATCTGCACATGGATATCCTCTCAGATCTCGCAACCGCGCTGGCTGGTTCCATCGGTATCGCATCCTCAGCCAATCTGGACCCAGAAAGAAAGAACCCATCCGTGTTTGAGCCAGTGCATGGAAGCGCCTTTGATATAATGGGCAAGGGTGTTGCGAATCCCATAGGGGCCATTTGGGCAGCCGCGGACATGCTCGCATGGATTGGGGAGTAGAAGTCTGCCGATTCCATCATGACTGCCATCGCACTGGCGTGTGCGCAAGGATGTCTTACAGCGGATATGGGAGGGAGTTTGAGCACCGCTGAGGTGGCCGAGGCGATCTGCAAAAACATACTAGAACCTCGAAACGAGTGAGATGTCTCAATAGGTTATTGGTATGCAGCAAATGGACTACTTAATTCACGTGTTGAAGCCTTTCGCGGCTGGGACTAACTTGTGTTGTATGGCACCAAGCCCCTAATACCGGCCTGTAGGTTGCTAAGGCCGGCCCGGTATAGTATTGATCGTTGAGACATTGTGTCGGGGCATTAACAAACAACACCGCTATCAAGACATACCGGTATTGGAATTCTATGCCATTAAGCACTGTAACGGATCTCCATTCGTCCCACTATTTACCAAAGGCTCTATGTTACTCGCCGGTTACCCCTCGACGGCTGTTCAGAACGTCTCATTTCCGGTCAACTGAGGTACCGTACACCCAACGACGGCAAAGGGTTGTTGAATAGGCGATAAATCTTATTAAAGCGCTGTTATAGACGGTAAAGTGACCTTACGGAAGGTGACTTGTACTTCCAAAGCGAGTAACTACAAAGATGCTCTGTTAGATAACCTACCACACACACCAAGTACCAGTCTCTCGCTCTACGGTGAATTCAAAGGAGAAAGAAATGCAGCAATATTAAATGCATAAGAGCTTTAATGATAGTTTGTAGTTATTTTAAAAAATCTCTTTGCAGTTCATACTTCCTAATACCCATCGAGGGAAATGAGTCGCAGCAAGTTACCTATTTCATCACGCCTCGACAGGGGTCACCACAACAATCATTTCTTAACTTGCCAGAACGGAAGAGCTCTGCAATCTCCTAATTCCGTAGTCACTCTGTCTTATTTTAACTAGGATAAAACGCACCGAGGGTTCCATCGTGCCCCCGGAGATTTAAGAAGGATTCGAGCTCTAGTCGCCATGTTGGCTGTGAAACCACTGAGACGCAACACAGAATCTGGCATGGAGGAAATTAACTGACTTGTAACATGCCTAGGGGCTGTGCTGTCCGTGGGATTTGCGTTCAAGCGGTAAGCTTATCCTGTTTGCTGTGTCGGTTGCACTTTTACATGGTTCATGCAGGTACTTTGGTATAGCATCCCAGATAGTTGAGATTTCAACTCCGACATGCTTCTCATATTAAATCTGGTGGTTATCCATCCTTTGTTCTTGCCATAGCTACATTCGTTCCATCGTCTTTCACTCATTCTATCGTTCACTTCTTTAGACTTCATAATATCCTCTGACACACCTCCATGCTGCTCAAGTCCCTGGCGGCCTTCTTGGCCGCAACCGCCACTGTGCGGGCCTTCCCAGTCGCCGAAGATCTAGAAACCCTCCAGTCAAGGGGACAGGAAGAACCACCGACCAAGATTGTCTATGTCTACGAAGATAGCTGCCCTGCAGTTCCCCCTCAGCCCGAAACATGCATCAAAGGATGCAACCAGCCGAGTCCTCCTGCTGCCGCCAGTTCTCCCATGGCAAGCATTGATGCCCCGATGGAGACTCTTCAGCCGAATATTCACTGGTCTAAAGATACCAAGTGCAATGACAACGTCGTTCCTGTTCCTGTCAAGAATGGGTCGGTCATGTACTACGGAAACAATGGTATGTTCCTCTTTCTGTACGCAAGCTCCAATACTGACATGGTGCAGATCCCTCCAGGGATGGCCATTACGCTTGGCTCACTTGGTACTTTACCATGCCGTCGGTCAACCTGGACCACTGCGACTACCTCTCGGTCGAGTACAAAGACAGCGAAATCATTACGTTCGCATCCTCGGACGCGTACGAACTCGCTGTCAAGACTTGGAGCTGTGACGATGGCTTCGTTCTCATCGCTTTCTTGCCCGGCTGCGGCAACGACGATGATCGTTGCTACTTCAAGGTTACGGCCCTGAGGTATCCTGAGGGAGAGCTTGTCATTATCGCCACGGGTGGTGTACATGATCCCACGGACCTCATCTCTGATGGTGAAGCGCAATGGGGTTGGTGGACGCCAAGAAATCCCGAGACGAATTCCACAACCAACCCTTCCCCTTCGACCGTTCCTTCGACTGGCCCTTGAACAAGTCCTTCAAACAACCCGGGAGATGGTGGTGAAGATGGTGAATATGACGAAGACTTCGGCTATGAAAGCGAGTGCAAGGCACCTGTAGACACCTGCTTTGGACTCCCCACTGCTTGCCTCGGCGATCTTTTCGACTGGGAGCTCGATTTTGGCCTGGGCTTCTCTGCACCCAGTGACGAGCAAAACGGTTACGTGGACGAATGGTCTCCCGACGAGGACAGCTCCGCGGTCATCGAGCGTCGTGACGTCGTGGAGAAGAGAAACATTATCAATTTCTTTGAGAAAATAGACAATGGTATCGAGGACGTGATCAAAAAGACCGAAGAAGGTTTCGTCGAACTAGGAAAGAATGTCGGCGCAAGCGGGAGCCTCAAGAAAGACTTCGAGTGGAAGGTCCCCGACCCTGGCAACAAGAACAAGGACTTTAACAAGCTTAAAGACAAGAATGCCAAGATGACAAAGTCGCCTTGGGGTGACGATTCGATCTTGATCAAGTCGTTTGGAGACAAGAAGGGCAGCGACAAAGACAAGGTTGACAACTATATGAATGTCTACTGTGTTGGCTGCGGTGTCAATGGCAAGGCCAGTCTTGATGGCTCTGTCAGGTGGAACTTGGCCAACGGCTTTACCGAGGGTACGCTCGAGGTCAAGGCGGATGTCAAGATTGTCATCAAAATTGGTGTTGACGCCCAGCTGACGGCAAAGGAGACGTTTACCAGCAGTCTATTTGACGTCGGTCTTCCGGGCCTGTCCTTTGGCGCTCTCACTATCGGTCCCCGCATCTCGGTTGAATCCAAGGTCGAGTTAGAGTCAGCTTCAAAGGGCAAGATTCTCGCTGGTGCCGAGATGGGCCTTGAGAATTCCAAGGCCAAGATCGACATCATTGACTCGAAAAAGTCGACCAAGAGTGGCTGGGACCCTTACTTCAAGCCCGTGCTTGAGGCTGAAGGCGACGTCATGCTCTCAGCTAAGCTGGGTCTCCCGGTTGGTATCAAATTCGGTCTCAAGGTGGCCACGCTGGACTTGTCCGTCGGGTTGGTTGATGAGCCCTCCATCAAGGGCGTGGCCCAGTACTCTGACTCCATCAAGGGGGACAGCAAGGGCTTCTCCGGTGCTTTCAAGGAGACAGATGGATGTGAGGGTATTGCGACGCAGATCACATGGCGCAACCAGCTCTTTGTCGATGTCTTGAAGCTGGCGCGCGTTGACCTTCATGACACAAAGGACAAGCCGGTCAACCGTGGTTGCATCAAGTAGGTGCTCGCTTACATGTCCAACTGTGATGGGACTAACAATTCATAGGATCCCTGGCAAAGAGAAGCCGTCCGAGACCAAAACTGCCGAGACTCCCAGCGACACGTCCAATGAGGAGAAGCTGTCTGGAACTGACGAGGCGGCAACTCCCAGCGAGACATCCGACGGGGATGGCAACAGCGGTGAGGGCAACGGTGAAGGTAATGACGAGGGCAACGGAGAGGCCAAGTTTAAGAAGCGTCATCTCCGCCGACAGTCCGATGCTGAATACGGAGAGGTTGTGGACCTTACAGAATGGGTCTCCGGCTCCGACACGGTCAACTACGAGCTCGCCAGTAGCTTCCCCAACCACGCCTACATGGATGAAGAGGGATACGAGTACACGCTGCTCATCTCTCACGATGCCGAGGCCTTGTTCACCACTTGCGGCGACGGCAACATCTACGCCTTGCTGGATAACAGCCCAGATATTGAGTTCTGTGCCGAGATGTGGGCCAACTACAACAACACCGTAGTCAGTGACGGCGCTTCCCGATAGATGTACTACTACCCTGAGACAATGGAGAAGCTGGGCGTCTCGCGTTTCCGGGTTGACGATACCGATGAGCTCCCTGAAAAGGCTGCGTTTGTCGCCATGCAGCCTTGGGAGTTCACTGAGGGTGGCTTGTTCAACAACGACTACGCATACCTTGCTGTTGACTCGAACGAGGACATCTTTTTTCCCATCACGTGCGCCTTCAAGGAGGGTCATGCCAAGATGTTTCTCGCCAAGGATATTGACAAGGGCATCGAGATGCTCAAGGACCCGTGTCTCACGCACACCGTCACCGGCGGCGAGGTTATAGACTGCATGGTCACGTAGCTGGTGCAGGGTGAGTACGAGGAAGGCTATGAAGAGTACTACGACCAAGATTACTCGCTGCCTGATGATTGGTGGGAATGGGAGTGATGCCGTCTTGGTGTTGAAGCTGTGGCGAGGATGGGTGATCAGTGCTTTAAACATGGAGGGACCAACAACTTGTCTGATTCGATCAATGTACATGATTAATTTCGCTTAGTGAAAAAATCACAATGAATGATAATTGGTGTTTGGAGGCTTCAAAAGGCCAAGACTTGGAATGTTGACCAGGAACGGGTGGCGTCAGCAATCGCGGCATGGCGTTCTGTCGGGTAGTTATAGACCGAACTACCCTACTGGGCTTGAGGAATTACTTCGGCAATCAGAGTTTTTTCAGCCCTGGCCGTGACAGCCGTGACAAGGCCGTATTGTGGCCTGTTCAGCTTAGAGACTCCATCAAGATTCGTCGCTTCGCTTGGATCTCTAACGTCCAAGCGACATGCCACTCCCAAAAATGAAAGGCTCACCCGTCCTACCAGAAACCCCTGCACATCATGCAATTACGAACAGCCTGATGCGAGCCCCGATGTGACTCTGTTCCTGGGGCCCCTGGATCCGATGGAAAGGTTCTTATCTGAGTCCCAGGCCCCGTTGCCAGCATCTGAACTCTAACAGGCCCTCGCCACGTGTCGAATCTCAGACCTTGCTCCGATTGCGCAACGACCGTTGGGGACCGGCCATGGGTCTATTGTTTGAGGCTCCACGATGACATCCAGGGGTCAAAACTCTCATGGCGTACGTGAACCAACACATTACCTCACCTTGATCCGAACCCGCCGAAACCCACCAGTTCATGGCGTTCGATAAGTCGGGATTAGACCCTGAATTGTGTAATAGCGCGTCTCACAAGGCGCTAACACCGCTTCCACAGGCGTCGAGAACGATTTAGTGGGCGGGTATCGCAGCCTCTGACTCGCAGCCTCTGACTCGCAGTTGGCAGGTGGTCGACATGCCGCTAACGCTAGTAAGGAACGAGAATCCGTGCGCAGGGGACGCCGACAATGTCCCGGCGTTGGCTGGATGGGATGACTTTCCGAGGTCTGAGGGTTTGGAAAACCGGGTCTTTGCAAATCATGCCTTGCTATTCTTAATCGTGGGCTGTGCCCCAGTTGGAACGAGGTTTAACTGACGCGTGTGTGTAAAAATCTAGGTCTCAAAATCCCCAGCTTCCCCCTTGCTCCCATGCCCCGAGGTTTTGCGTCCCGTTTTTCAGAGTTGTTGGATGGGTGTTCGCTACAGCTGTTGAGGTTACACTCTGCCCGTCAAGATGTCGTCTCTTGACACTGAAATGTGGGCGTGGTACGCCTTGACCCTGGTGGTGGTTCTCTCGAGAATGTGAGTTGTTTTTTTGCTTTTTTGACGTCTCGCTTCCGATCTAACGCGCATCTAGGATCTCGAGGAGAATGCTGCTGGGATCATGGAAGAACATGTTGGCCGATGATTACCTCATGGTTTTCACGATGGTAACACTCAACGAGCATGATCCATTCTTCACCACGCTAACAATCGCTAGATCACGTACACAATATTATTGGTCATTGTCAAAGTATTGACCTATACGCCAACCAACCTCATCCAGCCCGGAGAAAAGGTTGATCTCAATGACAAAGAGAACATTGCCGAGAGGCAGTACGGATCCAAGCTCGTCTTGGTCACTGAGCAGATGCAGATGTTTACGCTTTGGGGTGTCAAGGGCTGTCTCTTGTTCATGTACGGCCGACTGACGTGAGTATTTACCCCTTGACCATTAGCGATAACACACTCATGATATGACAGTATGAGTTTGCGGCAAAACTTCTTGGTCAAGATCGTTGCCGGATACGTGGTTTTGGGATTCATCGTGATGCAGATACTGTGGTTTGCTGCTTGGTGCAGACCCTTCAGTCACTACTGGCAGGTTCCTCCCGAAGATTGTAAGAACAGGTTGTCCCCTTTGCAGGTCCAGTTCACTAACTTGAAATCCAGTGAACTGCTCAGCAGAGACGAATCACATGATCACCAACGCCGTGATGAATATCTCATCCGACATCATGATCATTGCCCTCCCGATGCCCGTGTTTTTGCAATCGCAGCTTGCTATCAAAAGAAAGGTTGTCCTGTGTGCTGTATTTGCGCTGGGAATTTTCACGGCAAGTCTTACGGTCTAGGTTCTCAAGGTCCATGATACTAACTTTGTCGCTCAGATCCTGGCTGCTGCCCTCAGCAAGTATTACAGTCTTGGATATCCATACGGCACCGAGTGGATTTACTGGTACATCCGCGAAGTATCGACAGCCATCATCACCGCCAACCTCCCCCTCACATGGACACTTCTTCAACGCGTCTTCAGACTAGGCTCTTTCGCCGCCAGATACGGAAAATCGTCAGGCCAGCGCACCGGCGAGGCAACTTCCCGCTTCAGATCGACATACGGAAACCTCACCAGCGTCACACGCGAGGAACGAAGAACGAGGGTGGGAACGAGCCACGAGCCAGGACTCAGCATCTCGGAGAGTCAAGAGCAGATCAACAGCGGGGACAGCATTCCGCTCAAGATTTACCAGAAGAACGAAGTCACCGTTACGACGAATGAGCTGGAAACTGGTCGTCGTGTCTCATCACCAACAGAAACACAAGCTGGACTCGACAGGGCTGCGTTTGGGGAAGAGAATGGCCAGGCGAGCAGCACGAATGGGGATAAACCCGCGAGTGAGATAGAGCTGGGTGTTGTTACAAAAGCATATCACGGAGTCTGAAAATGGGCTAATCTAGACGAATAATTCCCTAATTAATGCGAGTATCATTTAATCCACTGTGTGATCCTTGAATTGCGAAGTCTCTGTTTGAAACAGGGGTTGTGGTCCACAAAGCAGTTCCGCTGAGATTGGCGACATTAGCTCCAAGGGGCATCATTGCGTCTTTGGGTCCATCCTGAAGCATTTGGGCGTAAGAACTATATATGGAAAATTCAATTCAGTTACTCTTTATTGTGAGCTTGATGCGGGCTAGAGTTGCTTCTGACTGCACGACGTGAGCTCGTTAGAGTTCTAGGGTAAGGTGGTAATGTTGTCAATAAAGCCAATAACTCTTCCTGGTATTTTTTTGGGGGGGTCTTAATATGTGAACTGATGTAAAACATGAAAATGTCTAGTCTTGAACAAATATATTTCAACTTGGATATGCTTTTTAGAAGTAAATTCTGTGTCCTTCCGTGGAAGAATTACAAACCCCAATCACTCTTGTTTTGGTGATGCCCTAATAGCTAACGACCAAAGCAAACGTTGATGAAAAGACTCAACTATTGAAATCTTACTAATGATTAGCAGTCTGCCCCTGGTCTTAATCTAGAGAGCATTTCTTTAATTAATAAACCGTCGTCCTCGACTCAAATGAGAAGTGCTGTCTTTGAACAAAAAAATCGATACGTTACCATACGAGACTCAAAACAGACGATATGTTTACCCATAGGCTAACCTAGAGAGTTAAGCTTATGAAACATAGTTATCGTGTGTCCCTGGGGAGAGTTTACAGGCTGTAGGAGCTTCAAATGTTAATTGTTGACCAACGAAAAGGTACTAGTACTTTCTTCATGGTACTTGCAGTTCAAGAAGTTATCTACCATATCTTGTCACTGATTATCAAGTCCCTGATTAACTACCTGACAAATCAGCGTGAAGCATTTTAGCATGAAAAGCAAAGATCACAATTTAACTTGAGTGGCCCATAACTGTATTTGCAAGCTCGAGTGGCGACTGAAAAGGAAAAGATGATCATGTTTGTGAATGAAATAATACCAATGGAGGTTGGGAATCTGAAAAGACGACTCAGTCCGGCCGAACCTACCGTTTAAATACTGGTGGTCATTGGTGCGGATGGCAGCTGCAGCTTCAAAGATCTGCATTAATCGATCACAGGTGCGGGAGACTAAAATGCCAAGGAGTGATCCAATAGGGCGTGTTTGACACACTGTAATAATTAACTCCCTTCTTCGAGCACTACTTGAACTTGCCCGCATGATCAGGAAGCTGATGCGATATTCGTCTGTCCCCCTTGACTGCATGATCCTCTATATAACTACAGCGACTGGCTCTGAATAAGATATCTGATCTTGAGAAGTTCTATGATGAAAAGTCGTGTTCGCCGTGATGGACACACCACATTTGATGGCGGTGTGAGCGGGAGGAGCCAGTCCTGCAACGGACTGGCAGCCTCCGATTGGCTACCTACTCCTCTGGTCCTATATCCGAAGCTAACTCGGCTCCCTATTTGATACGAGGCATTATTAAGGACTTTGAGTTTCACGGGAAAAAAGCAGTGAAACACTATAGCGCGACGTATATGGACCCTTGATTGGAGGAGAAACAAACATCCCAGTCACGATGCTACATGCCAAAATCGGACCACGGGGTTTTAGGTCCGTGAACCAGACTACTTAAAAGACGTGGCCTCTGGTTGAAACGAATGGTCTTCTCGAATTGATAGAACCTGGACCTATACGGACGACAAGATGGTGGCCTTTCGGTTCTTGGTCTTCTTTTCTTACTGCTCGTTGGCCCTTTCGGCCTTGACCTATCGAGGTGTCGATTGGTCTTCCCTACTCCTCGAGGAGGCCAAGGGAATCAAGTACACTAGCGACGGATCATCGCAGTCCCTCGAAAAGATCCTTGCCGCCAACGGCGTCAACTCGGTCCGACAGCGCGTTTGGGTGAACCCATCCAATGGCGACTATAACCTCGACTACAACCTCAAGCTTGCCAAGCGTGCCAAGGCTGCTGGCTTGAGTGTCTACTTGACACTCCATTTCAGCGACACCTGGGCTGATCCGGCTAACCAAAAGATCCCTTCTGGCTGGCCAACTGGTATTGACGATCTTTCTTGGAGACTTTACAACTACACTCTCCAAGTCTCCAACGCCTTTCAATCTTCTGGCGTCGCGCCGTCCATCATCTCCATCGGTAATGAGATCACTGCTGGACTTCTCTTCCCTACCGGCTCGACCAAGTCATTCTACAACATCGGCCGACTCCTCAACTCTGCAGCATACGGCATCAAGGATTCTTCCCTCAACCCCAAGCCAAAGATCATGATCCACCTCGACAAGGGCTGGGACTGGGGTACTCAGGAGTACTTTTACACCAACGTCCTCAACGCGGGAGCACTCAAGCTTTCCGACTTTGATATGATGGGCGTCTCTTACTATCCTTTCTACGGAGCTGGCGCTACCTTCTCAGCTCTTGAGTCGTCGTTGAAGAACATGGCTAGCAAATGGAGCAAAGAAATCGTCGTCAGCGAGCTCAACTGGCCGACCTCTTGCCCCTCGCCGGCACAGGCTTTCCCCAGCGATATGCGAAATATTCCGTTTTCCGCCGACGGTCAGACTCAGTTTATTCAAAAGGTGGCTGACATTGTCAGCAAGGTTAACCGTGGAAGGGGATTGTACTACTGGGAACCCGCTTGGATGAACAACCAGGCACTCGGGTCGTCTTGTAGTTCGAATACCTTGTTTTCGTGGCCGGGCACGGCGCTTTCTAGTCTTTCTGTGTTCAAGAAGATTTAAAGGAGCAGGGAATAGTCGGAGGAATGGATTTTCTCTCATGAAATTTATACTAAACATGGTCATTTATGCAGTCGATTCACCCTGCTCCAACCCATTCCAGGATGTCAAGTTCACCAAGTGTTGTAACAAAAAACAAAGCCCAATCTTAGATGCCTTCGACTGAACTACAACAGCCGCTGTCAGTCTAGTCATCATCATCGTCGTCGTCGTCGGTTTCAGTGTCAGTCTCCTCGGTCTCAGAAGATCCGGAGCCCGCCCTGAGCGCGTCGGATTCGTCACCATCCGACGCCTCGCCACCCTGGTCACTGTGCTCACTCCGCTCGTCCTCTGACAAAATAAAAAAGGTCCATAGTTTGAAGGTGTGGCCTGCTTCGTGTACCTCGTCTCGGTGCGGGAGGCACTTGAAGCAGAAATAGATAGCCTCACTTCTACAGTCTTGACACCTATACCACTGGCCAGAACTCTCCTACAGACACGTCTTGTATTAGTAATCAGATGGAAAGATAAAGCTTGGTGGCTTACCAGGAGACAGCTTTGACAGTTTAAAGTGATGTATTCCATTGGCGCTGTCATGTGGAATGCAGGGTCCCAGACTTGCTTGACCCCGCCTGGGCTGATGCGTTCCCGTTTGTCCTCAGGAGGCTCCAAAAGCTCAAGGGGACACTCAGAGTACGAAGGCTCAACCAGATTGGCGAGTTTACGGGCTGACCACTGGCCGTCGTAGCTCACGGGCCAGACATCAGCTCCATATTCTTTCACGAGCAGGTTGAGCATCTCGACGTCGGCCATAGCGAACCTGCATGCATACATGAGGGGTGTCCATCCATCTATATCTTTGATGTTGACGTTGAAACCCGGCGGAGATCCTTTGAGAATTTCCCTGGCACACTGTGCAGAATTTTTCCCGCCTGCTACAATGTGTAAAGGGGTCCGCCCGTAGTTGTCCGGGGCAGACATATCTGCGCCGGCTTTGGCAAGATACCGAATCTTTTTGTGCCCAATGTAGGGATATCCACTAGCAGCAAAGTAGTGGATGACGCGTCGGCCCTCTTTATCGGCGGCGTTGACGTTGGCCCCGTAGCGGATGAGATACCGCAACTTCTTCATATCGTGGTGCCTGGCTAAAGCTATGATGGGGGTTTCCCCGGACTTGGCGGGTTGGTTGACGTTCACACGAAGGCTGCTCACAAGGTACCTGAAAACAAAGCGGTGGTCGGTGGAGTAGGAGCCTCTGGAAATGATGGTGTACAAGAGAGGCTCACCAGCAGGCTCAGGTCCAGGAACATTGGGATCAGCTCCGGCATCGGCGAGAATTTGTACCATCTCGAGGTAGACTTTATCATCTATAGGCTTGACTTGGCAGGCCAGGTGTAAAAGGCTCCCGAAGTGCGGGCCGTAGACGTCTGCCCGGGCTCCCCTGGAGATGAGGTATCTCATCACGGCAACATTGCCCTCTCGGGCGGCAACAGCTAGTGGTGTCAGACCTTGGTCGTTTGGAGAATTGACTGGGGCCCCTGAGTCGATTAGTAGCTTGACGACCTGCACTGGGACATATTCATTCAAGCCGTGCAGCGCAGTGTTTTTGTTTTGATCGACATGATTGGCCTTTGCTCCGTGCTGGAGGCAGAGCTTCATGAAACTGAGTAGTTCTGTGACCTTTTCTTCAGACATGGAGCTCGACAAGCGCCGTAGAATGTACTTTAGGTCTTGCAGATTGCCCAGGTTGGCTCCAGCTTCAAGGAGGAGGTTCGCGCAGTCAAAGTTGTCGTTCTCGAAGGCAAAGAGTAGTGCCGAACAGGGATGGTCTTCATCATCTGACTGGAATTCCACGTCGAGATCTGCTTTCGGACTCTGGTGTGCCAGCAGGGTCTTGACAGTGTCGACACGCCCCCATCTGGCAGCCATCATCAAGACAGTACCGAAGTCGTCACTCATTACATTGATATTTGCGCCGTGCTTGAGGAACAATGACACAAACTCGGGCGCGTCGTAGGAAGCGTGCAGCACAGTCCAGTTGTCGCACCATCTCCAGTCGATATCTGCTCCCTTGGTGAGGAGGAACTTGGCCTTTTCGATGTCTGTCCCCTGATAGGCTGCGGCGAACAGAGGTGAATGAGTCCCCTCAGGGGCGAAGTTGACCGAGGCTCCTTTCTCGATTAGGAACTCTATCATGTCGACGGAACATTCCCAGACGGCGTTGGACAAGGGCGTTCTGAGTTGCAGGCTGTCGCACGGATCGAGCACGTCGAGCTCGGCGCCGTTTTCAATCAGGAGACCGATCAACTCCTTGCTCTTGGTTGGCAAGGCGCGAACAAGAAGCATTACCCTCTCCTCGCAACACTCGTTGGGATCTGCTCCGTGCTTGAGAAGTAGACGGCAGGTCTCAATCATCTGAACTTTGTCACAGCTGCTGTAGAGGGGGGATCCGTTGCTCGAGGGAGTCCGTGCATCTGCTCCATGTTCTAAAAGGACACGAACACAACCTACACTGTTGAGACTCGCTGCGAGGGTGATGGGAGGAGGTAGGTCGGCCTCGGGGTCACCAGACTTGACGTCGGCTCCAGCTTTGAGGAGCAGGTCAAGCGCTCGATACTCGCCTGCATGAACAGCAGTGTGTACGGCTGAGTAGCTCCCATTGTCTTTGTCGGTGATGTCGGCTTTGTGATCGAGGAAAAGCTGCACCATTTCTGGCTGACCTAACCTAACAGCCAAGAGAAAGGGGGTTCTACCGTCGATGTCTCGAACAGTCAGGTCGGCTCCAGAAGTTACCAAGATCTTGGCCACATCGTAATGACCCCAGAAGATGGCTGCTTGGAGAGCTGTGTAGCAAAATTGCTCGTTCCTTTCGTTCAGGTCGTAACCAGCCTTGCACAAAGCTGAAACTAGGGGCTCAAGTCCAGCAGCTGCGGCGCGGAACAGAATTCCCTCGGGCCAAGGAAAGCTTTGGGGTGATTCAACCTTGTTTAGAAGCTGGATTATCGTCTCTTCGTTCCCGAAAGATGCAGCCCAAAAGATTGCATCTTGCAGCGCCGAATCTTGAACTTCCTCAGCCTCGTTCAAGAGCCTGCCAACGATATTTGCATGGCCATTCCTTGCTGCTTCTGTGATTGCCAACCAGCCAATCCGTTCGAACCACTTCGAGCCCTTGTTCTCTACGATCTGTAGAGTAAGGAGGTCAGGTAGTCCCAACGCGGCAATAATGGGCAATGGAGTGAGGTAGCTTCGCTGAATGCGCGTGAATGGGGTTGAAAGAAGGTAATAAGCCTCGGACCATTTCTGAATTGCTAGTTTGTCGTGGAGGAAGTTATATGCCAGTGAGATAGGCAGCGGGCTCTCGCTGCGTTGAGCACCGTAGCCGAGTCGATAGTGCTCAGGCCAGAATAGGACGGCATACTCCAGAAGATCGTCTCGAGGAACAATGAGGGGGCAGCTGAGGAAGCTTCTGTCATAGTTTTCAGCCCGGAACTTGGAATACCGCTCCCGGACTTCACGGTTCGTTAGGTATTTTAAACACGCCTCCGCAAGTTGGCAGTGGGCAATTGCTGGTCCCTCACCCTCGGATTCATCGCCCCGTGGTAGGGTTGTAGAGTAAAACGAGGGGTGCGAGAACTTGAACACTCGGTTCTCTATGACGATGATTCCACAGAATATCCTTGAAAGATCTTCAGCGAGTTGCTCGCTATCCAGGTCCAGGAGTGATTCCCTTGGTAACAGTGTCGTCGCAGCAACTGCGTGATTGAGAGTCTCAATTGTCAATGGCTTCATGGCATGCTTGACCCATCGATAGGCCTTGTGTGCCAGTGCTTGCTTTTCTTGGGAGTGGCTTTCGATGAACACGCGCAGGACATTCTCTGGCGTCACTGGTCTCAGCTTACTGAGATCTTCGCTGATGGATTCGATGAGAGCCCCCCGCTTGTGGTGACTGAGCCAGTCCACGATTCTGTGACCAAGATGAGGGGTTTCGCAGCACTCATCCATGATCTCTCGGAGTTGCGCTTCAAGCCTTTTCAGAACTGAACGCTTCTTCAGCAAATCTTCGAGAGCCGGCCCAAGCTCGGGCAGCTCGAAGCCCCTCTCGTCGATTGCGTATCCCTTTGGCCCCGTGGGACAATCTTGCATGGACAAGACTTGAGACTCAGGGATGAACTTCTTGATCGAGCTGTTGGGACCACTCGTCGTGATAACGATGCGGTAGTTCCGTTCATTACGCCCAGACTGCTCCATGACTTTGGTGAGGAACCACGCCCGCTCCTCTTCGTCGCATTCGTCGAAACAGCTCAAGAAAATGGCCCAGTCGTCCGCACACGGACACTGCCTGATTAATGTAAAGAGCTGGAAAAGATCCGGCAATGACCAGCGGTTATGATATCCCAGATTTTCAAGCACGGAGCGGATGACAGGGCCATCGGGGTTCTTCCGCCAGTTGTGCCATGCCATGTCGTTGATGAAGGAGATGAGCATGGATCGAATATTGTTGTAGCGGCAGTCAGACTTGTTGAACTCGAAGTAAAAGGCAGAGCCACCGTAATTCTTTCCCCAGATTTCCAGGTATTCGTACTCGTACCTGGCGTAGATGTGCTGCGTGAGCATGGCGGTTCGCTTTGCATCTCCAGCAACACCTTCGAGGTACAGCGCACATGGTCCCATCATTTCATTAAACGTTTTGTAAGCCTCTTGACTAGTGAGCCAGTTGAGGAAGGGGAGTTGCCGATCCTCGGGGACATTTGGATCCATGTGCACCTTGGGTAGTCTCGTTGGAGGGGCCATGGATAGGAGAGCGGTCTGCAAGTGGACGAGACTAGGATTCACCTTGAGAGCTAGATACTCGTCAGTAGCTGGTTCAATGTGTGTTGGAATGGGTTCATGTACGGTACATGTCGGAATTGAAGCGCTCTTTGACAACGAACACCCAACTGTCATCCTCGTCCCTTTCTCCGTCACCTCTGACAAGGTCGGCGTGACTAATGGTATCTTGGGAAAAGACACTGAGGGCTGCAAACGTGTGGTGCATCGTCACTGTGTATCGGCTGAAGGGCGACGCAGGTGCAGTTGGGAGTTCCATCAGCGCTGAAGATGCGCCTGTGGTAGTGTCTGTGTTGTCGCTCGACTTATCTGTCTTGAGAGCATCAAGGTGAAAAACGTTGATGCTCACCACGCGAGAGAATAGCTTAGTGTCTAGGAATTGCAGGTTGATCTTGTCCACTTGCTGGGCAAGATTTCTGATCTTTTTCATGACCCCGTTCTTGATGTCCGGGCCCGGAAGCCTGATCAAGTTGTGCAGCTCATCCTCGAGAATGTCGATGGACTCTGCTTGGTGTGGGCAACCCAGGAACACCTGCAAGTATTTGAGTTAGCTTTGACGTGACAGAAGAAAGGCGATTGGGTTTCTCACGATTGTAGTAGAGAGCGTTGCAATCCTCCTATGAGCTTCCTTCATATACTCCCAGGTCTCCTCATCTTGGTAATCTTGGGCGAGAGTAGCTTGAGCAGCTTCAATGAGAACCTTGAAAAACGTGAGTGATATGTATCAAGACAGAAAGGAACAACTAACCTGCTTAACTATGCTGCCTCCAATATCATGACACACCCATATAATGGGCCGATCCACTTCCGTCTGAGCAACATTAGCAAGAACCGACTTAATCACGCAGTAGAATGTCCTCACATCTGAGAGCTCTCGTCTGTTTTCACTATACAGACGCAGCAAGTTTCGTGCTTCGGCTTTGATCCCATCTTCCTGGAACACTCTTGCCGACTCATCCGTGGCATAGAGGTAATCCAGTTGTCGAACTGAGAGATGCTCAAATAGTCGCTGGCCGACCCATTGATCTCCCTTGTGAGATGTCCATACCGTGCTGTGATCATCACGTAGGCCGTGGACGGTGATTACACTGAGTAAAGCATTAGTCGAGTGCCGAGAACGGACGATACCGAGCCACGTACTCGTAGTCGTCGTAATCCGAGAATCCCCAAGGTCTGCTCAATCCCAGAGGTCGAGATTTGCCATCGGAATCGCCCTCGTCGGTTGCACAGATGGAAAAAAGCTCGTCAGTGTCCGGGTCAGATACATCCGAGAAGGTGGATTTATTGTCGCTGTCTTCGTCCTTGTCGGGATCGGCAACCTCAGGGTCCGCACGTGTCTCACTCGAGCTCTCACCAGCGACTCTGTCGTGGATCGGAGAGTCGGAAGCACTCTCTTCAGACTCCGTCATGTCGTCTCTCAGTATTGAAGGGCTTTAGTGATTATCAGCTCAGCGAAGAGGTGGCAGGAATGCGTCGAGTTGCCCAAGTCTTGGTGTGTGGATGGCCTTGCAGCCTGGGAGAACAAGAGGTCCACTGCTGGACCCTCACAGGGCTTCCTGCGGTCATACATTTGTGGGCGGTACCTACGAGGTACAATGGATAAGTGCCAGGTACCAAGCCAACAGTGTTTCATAAGAATGGTCACCTGAATGAATGGCAGGCCCTGAACGGACTGTTGGTTGCTGTTCAGGCCCAAGCTCTTCGGCCCGTGGCAGTGCAGCCCTGCAAGGGTACAGTGGAACTGGTAGCATGGGGACGCCAGGAAATCCCGCACGCACGAGAGCGCCTGCCGAGGTGTATCGGAGGGGTAAGAACACAAAGGAGAAAATATGCGAGGTTGGTAAAGCTGGAGGTTGCAAAGGGGTCTTCATAGCTTTCTCGGGTTTATGAACGTGAGGTTGTGATATTCAAGATTGCTACGATTAATCCACTAAATTCGAACCCTATCAGGCTACTTCTGAGCGTCTAATATCATCGTGGTAAACGTAACGTCGCTGAGCTTCTGCAAGTCAACGCTGCCCAACTCTTCAGGATCATAGACCATCAACTTGTTGGTCGGCTTCATATCCGGCTTCAACAACACAGGATCGTCCTCGGGCACTCCTCCAAAGAATGACTGCAGCGACGTCCACCTGTCTGCCTTGCACTTAAGCCTCGGAAGGCAGGTAAACATTTTCTCGTCCATCCTCTTGATCCTCACAGCAACCCGCACAGAAGCCGGGACGCCCGTCTTGAGAGTTCTATTCTCCAGGAGAGTCCACTTTGCCTTGCGGTTGGGAGGCATGCTGCCGACGATAAGCTTGCCTCCGATGATCCTCGTAACATCTTCCGTCTCGCGAGCCACTGTCCTTTCCCACTTTGCCGAGGCGCCTAGCTCTGCCCCGCAGCTGACGCCAACCGTCCCTTCACCGCCTCTCGTGATGGTCTCGGATTGCTTGCTGGGAAGGAAGCTATAGCTCCCGTCGAATGAAACTGCCTCAACTTCAGGAGGGATGCCATCCGGGTCCGAGACGTCGAAGAGAAGCTCGATGGTTGCTTCAGAGATTCGACGTGCTCTTTTCTGAGGATCGAAGCGAAACTGTAGAACCAATAGAGTCGCCCAGTAGTCACTGTCCTCCGACATGGCACCGTGAATAGCATCGATGAGAGTGCATCGGATATCGACACCATGACCTGTCCGCTGGATGATTTCACGGCGCTGATAGGGGTCCTTGGGGTTGTTTTTGGTGTGAAAGGCGCTTCCCTCGCTGCCGCCTTCAAACATGCCAACGTCAAATAACTCGACGCCATCTTCCTCCTCCACGCCTTCGAGGTTCGGGTCTTGCATTTGGTGGTCAGACATTTTGGTGAAAGAGAGAACAGCCTTTTGGGTTTTCGTCGAGGTTGAGAAAAGGGCTAACAGTATGTGAAAGATAGATAGTCTGGAGGAGGTTGCCTAACTACCTATGTAGCACAAAGATATGCACACCTAAACGGCGTTGAGCTGATGCGATAGCCGCCGAAGAGACTGGGGCTTGGTTCCCTCCCAAGGAGAGGCGCAATATCTTGCAATGCCAATCAACTTTGACAGCGATCAGCTAACGGCCGCCCACTGACGCGTCAGGCGTGTACGTTGCAATCTGACCTTTTGCCTGCATTGGTTCTGTTTCCTGGTGGGGAGACAGTGAGCCCTAGCAGGGGGTTTGAAAGCATGTCTTGCCAATCAATCTCCAGAGCGCCAAATAGCCGCCGTGGGAATGCTTACAGGACTTTCAGCTGTCTGCAGGGCAGGGGTTGGGAGTCACAGGAGCGGGGGAAAGACATGGACATTTATGTACTTGCAAATTGATCGCGGTACAAGCTTCAATTGGGGGCCAAAATGCATCTTCTGTCTGCCCCGTCGCAAGGACAGCTAATTCCGTTCGGATCGAGGAGATTGAGCAATCTCTGTCTTTGAACTGCGGATACTCAAGAGTCACCACCGTAACGCCGACAGCCTTTGCTTAGCACCCGCCTCCCGCCATGTCGGACGCAGAGGATAGAGATCCGCGCCGAGACTCTGATGACGATGAGGAGGAGACAGATGATGAAGACGATCTCGTCAAAATCGCCATCTCCGATTTGAAGAGGACCTTTGACAGCGAGGCCGACGAGGAGCATGTCGACAAGTTCTTGCGCCACCATGGAGAGACTGTCAAGCACTTTGGTGAAGACGGGGTAACCTTCTTGCACCGGATTGTCCAATTGGTCAAAGACAAAGCAGTCAATGCACAACACGTCAGGCGACTGGTCGAGCGGATAGTTGCGAAATATCCCGATCATCTGAAGACCAGGAACGACGATGGGCAGACTCCTCTGTACCAGGCAATCCACCTCAGAAGATACACCTGGAAGCTGGTCGGCTACATGCTGAATAGCTGCTCTGATCCAAACTGCATCGAGGATGCACTCGAGTTTCCGTGCGGCGAGGGGGATTCGGCGAAGACCTGTCTCACGTTGGCATTCGAGAAGGACCTTAGAGTCAAAGCGTTGCAGACCTTGGTCGAATACGCCAGCGACAGGGCTCTGGAGGCAAAAGATGGCTCAGGGAGGACAGCTTTCCACTGGGCAGTTCAGTACTCTCAGTGCACCGATGAGAGGGTGGACGTCATCAAGCTTCTCCTCGATAAGGATCGCGATGCAGTCGCCAAACTAAGAGAGACTGCGAGTTTGAGGCCTATTGACACCTTCTTGGACAGCAAGTACGTGAGGAGAGAAGACTCGATCGAGTACTCTGTATATGGAGAGCATGAAAGGACAGCAGAAGTCTACCTCGCAGAGGAACTCGCGCGCCGAGAGCGTGAGGCCAAGGTGCGGGAAGCTAAAGTGCGAGAGGCCGAAGATGAACGACCAGAGGCGGAAACTCCGACCATCAACGTCGCAGTGAGAGAAAGGGAGCCCCCGAAAGCAGGACTTCGTGGAAAAGATCTAAAAGGCCAGATTGGTCCAGAGCGCGACCGTGGATGGAAGAAACCCGAGCGAGATCATGACAGAAGAAAACCGGAGATTGACATGCTGGATGAGCGTGAGAGGTTGCGACAACAGCTCAAAGAGGAGGAGAGAGAGGAGCAAGATCGAAGGGCAAGGGAAGGGAAGAGGTGGCGAGATCAAGCACCCGAACGTGAGGTTTCCAGCACAAGACACCTTGTAAGAGACGAAAGAGCGCGTTTCGATGATGCATCTGGCGCTCCTAGGGTCGAGACTGGTTTCGCAGGAGGAGACCATGCGCCAAACACTCCGTTGAAGAGAGTTGCAACAGGAAGATTCGGTGTTGGTGAAGACAAGAGGAGGAGAGAGAAGAAGGCATCTTCTTCGAGCAAGACTTCATCCAAAAAGCCCAACCCAAAAGTCTTGGCCAATAACTCGGCAAGGATCTTGAGCATGTTGAAGCTGCACTACATGAGAACGAGGACCATCAAGATGGCTACTTCTTTCTTATACGGCAAAAATGTCCAAAAAGGTGAGATATTTACATTCTCAAGGCGTATATCTCTCTACTGACTGAAGACCAGACGTCCAGATTTGCTTCGACTACGAGGGACTCCCATCCGAAATACAAGCCCACGTCTTCAACGAGAGGTTCGGAAAGGATCGCACCAGCGGGATCCAATTCGACGAAGTCCTGATGTACGTTAGGTTCCCAGACGTCACAGTGATACACAGTGGACGAAGAGCCCCCAAGCCTCGAGCCTTGGGCCGACAGGATATGGAGTTCTTTTTCAACTGGCTATACGCCAAAGGAGTGCGTCGCATCCTCAAGCTAGAGGTAGAGGACAGTGGCAAGATTCCTCATAGTGATGAGGCCATTCAGATTTCGCTCGATAAGATCATGGTTGAGCATCTGGACTGGCAAAAGACTGACCTTGACCCTCGGATCATCTGCAACATCAGCAGCAAGGCTGACAAGTCGGCTGCTTCTGACGGCGAGTTTGATGATAAGACGGCCGGAGCTAACATACTTCGAGAAGTTACTCTTAAGTGGAGTGGCAACAATGCGGTGTTGAGGGCCTGGAGCGAGTCGGAGGGGTTGCCACAGCTCCAGAAGCTTGGGGTCATCAATCTCTGCATCCCGCCTCATTCTGATGTGAGTAACTCTGATGGACAGCAAGCGACAGTGCTGACTGATCTCCGTAGCTGTATGATACCAGGAGTTGGGTGCATAACAACCTCGAGGAATTTCGAGCTCGCCTCAACAAGAATGTCAATCTCGTTCGCAATTCGAAAGCAGGAGATACAGCCTCAATAGTTGGACCTGAGGAAACAAAAGCCTCGACTCCAGCAGAAGAAAAGACCGAGGAAGCCAGCACCACGCCTCCTCCTCCCGAACACACAATCGAGGTCATTGCAAGAGAAGGCAAGAAGGGAACTGAGATTCAGGTGTCTAGCGGTCCATCCAAAACATCTGCTAGGACGAACCCAGTCACTGAGCATCAGTGGTTGACCTGCATGGAGAGATTCTCGGGATGCATGGGCCGTTTCTGGAAAGACACGGTCGAGACATCTCGAGAAAGACTCGGTCAAGGCGCACCAACCGTCGATGGTCAAGCCACGACTGACCTCGAAAAGTTGAGCAAGGACGTTGTTGTCGCGCTTATCGACGATGGCGTTGACTCATGTGATCCGGCATTTTCCGGGCGTGCCATCGAGGGCAAGACGTTTGACTATCAGGATGGCGGTGTTGGGCAGTATTACATCTCTGCCAAGGGCCATGGCACTGAGATGGCGAGAATGATCTTGAAGGTTTGTCCTATGGCGAGTATCTACTCGATTCGACTCAAGACACATACTAGCCCGGACAAGGGCCACTCGACCATCGACGCTGTCTCTGCGGCTTTCGTAAGTCAGCACAACTTTCTTTGAGACTCATACACTAACGTGATCTAGGCCATCGAGGCTGCTCTGGAAAAGAAGGCATCCATCATCTCCATGTCTTGGACGATACCCGTGCCCGAGGACGGAAGTAAAGAGAAACATCTACTGGATGCCGTGCTAGAGAGAGCATGCAGGCAGAAGGTTCTCATGTTCTGCTCGTCGTCCGACCAAATCAACGCGACCGAGCATTACCCCTCAGCCTACAAGCGTCAACGATTTTTCCTCATCGGCGCCGCCCATGATGATGGAAGTGCCTACGGCCACGCTGGAAAGGACAATGACTTCATATTCCCCGGCGTGAGCGTCAACACCAGCGGGGGTAACAGTTTGCCTCTCTACCTCGCTGACAAGACGTCCTCAACCAAAGAATCGACCGGCTCCAGTATTGCTACAGCCTTGGCAGCAGGTCTGGCCGCCATGATCACATACTGCTTCAAGGCGAGTGCGTTGGGTATCGTTTCAGCTAGAACCCAGCAAGGAAAGGACTACACATCTGGATCCGAACTCGTCAAGCCAGGAGACGTGGACAAGATTACTGAGCATGAAGTTCTCAAGGCAGCCTTCAGCAGGTTCGGCAACATGGAGAATGGGCAGTTTATTCCGGTCTGGAACAGATTTGGGCCTGCAAGCGATGTGTTGGAGGGTGAGATCAAATATGACAGCAAGCTCACCTGCGTCATGAATCTCTGCTCCAACCTCATTGAGCGTTAGTTCAGACAATGGGTGGTGGAAATGCATGTTTCATTGGAAAAAGACATCGATACACATTTAGCAGCTGGCCTTCGTAATTTTCCTAGTCTGATATATCCCGGTTGCATTCTCGTATTCACTCAATTACATGAAACTTGATCTTCGTTTCTTGCATTATCAGCCGATTCTTAGAATTCGCGGCGGACACCAACATCTGATTATTAACAACGCCTTGCTTTCCTTCCACAGCTGAGACTACCTGATCCATGTCATGAGGCTTGTTCGCGCCTTTCCGCACGTAGCGATGTGCACATCATTAGCTGAAGGACCTCTTGACTTGTCTTGTTCGTGGCGCGAGATACGGCTATCTCGGCTTCCCAGCCTGGGCTGTCCACCCGTCAGCTCAAGTCATCAAGGTGTTTCAACTAAGAGAGCAACTGGAACTATTGAGTGTGGAAACCAATTAGGCGAGAAACACACCAGAAAGTGGCGTTTTTATCCCTGCTACTCGCAAAGGTTCTAGTTCGGATGGTGAGCCAACAAGGTATTGACGGGGAAGCGAGTCCTTATAATCTCTTAGTGCCCCAATCATTCCAAACTTGACTTCAACGCTCATCGACTCCGTCCCTTTTTCGCATCCCAAAATGGCTCCTTTGCTCTCTATTCTACTTGCGTCAGCAGGGATGACTGTTGCTCAGACTACAACCTTGGATATCCTCTTCCCGGTCGAAGGCATCAAGACCATTTACGGCGCGGTCGTTGATGCCAACCCCGAGGTCACAACTTTCGCTCTTCATTGCGGCGATCACGTCGACAATGTTCAATGTCACATCCTCGACACTCAGACTGTAGTTCAGGGCCCATCAACCCTCTCTATTCAGTAATCTTTCGCCGGGGATAAAGAAGCTGGCTACTTGTAGGTTGCAAATGGGATTTTCTCGCTTCCTCTGGTACTTGTTCTCATACTTTTGTCTTTCTAGCTCTGAAGACCTCGCATGCAAACTTGACAGGGAGAAGGGCGCCGCTACGTGCCACATCGACATTGCCTCCGAGGGTGACAACGGCAAGACTGTATCAACGTCCCTCGTAACCACCAACACGGACCTGGCAACTCTCATGATCCCTGCTGTAATTACTGAGGGCGTCGACAAGCTTGAGAACCCGAGCACTGCCTCCCCGGCATCCGCAACCGATATGACGATTTCTTCAACGGCGACCAGCTCAAAGGGGGAGGAGACTTCAGCATCTGGAGGGAGCTCGAGCGCGGCACGTGAGACACCAGTCGCGTCGTCTCCAGCGGTTGAGACCAACGGCGCTTGGTCCATGGACGTCGGGAGATATGCGCTAGTTGGGCTGGCTGCCACGGCTGCGGCTTTCTTCCTGGCTTAAGGGCGATCGTGACGGCTCTATGCTGGCAGTAAATAGTTTGGATGGTGAACCTTGCAATTTTGACTACCCGCTAATTGACTTCTTTGTGTATATATAGTATATCTAGCTTTCAACTAAATCACTTCATTATACTGCTTCAATTTGGCCATCGCCACGACCGTATGTTGAATGTTACAAGCACGAACCAAATAGAAGGAGTTCAAACCGGCAGAGCACTCCAGCTTGGGCATAATCAGACACCAACATATCATAGGTGAAGGTCCTCGACCCCCAGTTAAATGCATCAGGATCAGGCTGTTGCATCTACTTTGTTTTTAAGTATTGTAAAGACTCATTAATAGGAGCACTAAAGTTGGTCCTTAGGTCCAGTCAATCGCAATTTCCGTTACACGCCAATTCCCTTTTCAATCATCATTACATGCATCCTTCAACTCTTGTTAAACGGACTGACGTCCAGCGGCAACCTCTCGCCCATCCAGATTGCCCTCTCCAAGTGATCCCGCTTGGCTGACGCATTGGGATTCACACCCTCTTCTGGGACGACATTGGGGTGGATGAGCACTGACAGGGGTCCGCGCCAGATCGCGAGCCATGATACGAAGGCACCGAACTGTGCGGGGGTAAAGACGTTGACTTCGAACATGGCGATTGGGTGAGGGCCGATTGGCCGATCCCAGAAGCGATAGATTCGTAGTTCAGGAACTAGATCATTGTCAGCTCGCGGGCTATGGGATGCGGTTCGACAACTTTTACTCACATTCTCTTCGGATGCGTTGCCACAGCTCATTGGCATACTTGGACTGTTCCTCGTTGGTCTGGAGATAGTAGATGTGAAGATCACTATCAACTTGTGGTTAGTAACATCCACCAATCAGCGCTTTGCCTCAGACTCACAAGCCTCCTCGGATACCCTGGTCGAGAGGAGCGATAAACTTGTCGTATGCCTCGCTGCGCTTCTCGGCTGGTGGATTCACATAACTCTTGCCATCCTCGGCCTTCTCGTCGGGCAAAGGCGGGGCATCTTCGTACCCTGTCAGAGGGGAAGGGTAGGAGTAGACTGAAGCGTCACCCATGTTGTAGAGTCGATGGCAGTTAAGATATGGAACTAAGGAAAAGATACAGGGTTAGATGCAAGGATGAGCGAACTCAATGTTTAGTGATTGATGTTTTCAGGTCCAGAGCGATATAAATATGATGTGAAATGCGGAGAAGACAGACAGTGGTGTTGCGTGATCGAAACTCAAAAATTAGTCATCGTATTTGACGGAAAGAATTACTCAGCGTAAAACATCCCACACAGCAAGAGGGTCCTTATCAATCAATGTGGGTCTGCCGCGCGCGTCTTTGAATTCTCTCAGAATCAGGAGACACCCATTCCGGAGGCACTCTATGACGTCAGATGCTATTTGACATCAGTGCTTAATACTGATTGGTTGGCCACACGACTCAGGAATGATTTAACTACCTACCCTGCACAACCATGTTCCAGTCTCGGTTTTGATCTGAACCGAACAGAGGAGTTCGGTAACACGTTTCTTCCTTCTAGTTACCTTTAAGGTCCAGTCAGGGAAATAATTTGCTGCTAGTCATAGGGATAACTGAAGGGATGGGATGTGTTGTGGTGGGAAGAGAGGGCCTTTATTGAAATCTGTTTTTGCCTGAAGACCCGAGCAAAGATCCGGGACTTCAAGTATGCCGGGCATTATGTGCACAGCTATATAAGTTCAAGTAAGTAACTAAAATATATAACATTCATGCTCTGCGAGCCCTTATTCAGACCGGAAACACACAGACTATGCCTTAGCACTGTAGGTATATGTTTGGGACGCACCCCATCCTGCCATTACTCTCAGCCCCCAAGTCTATTAAGGTACAGAATTTCAAGCTCAGTCTCTCTACTTAGGCAAGCGCACTCCTTTTAATCGATTACCCAAAGCGGTGGGTGGATATGGCCGCTTTGTAAGAGCGGCGACGCGCTTCTCATAGCCTTTGATCATCTGCTGGAACTGGGACTGATTCGCATTATTCCATCCGCCCTGGTTCTGCTTCACCTCCTTCTTGGGGTCTCTGCTGAGATCATCGTAGAGAATGACTAAGCGTCGATGCAAGTCGTCTTGCCTAGTCGTCAGCAGTGGGTAAAATACCGAAGGGCCAATGCTTACAGGGGTCAGTATCTGATCTGTCCAGGATGGATTCGACCTGTTGGAATCTCAAGACTAGTCCTGCTAAGGGCTGTGAGATGTCGTCACTTGACGTCCCGGAACTGGAGTGCGATCGACGTAGAGATGTAAAGATGCCTCGTAGAAGCGACTGGCCTTTTCCCGTACGGTCCCTAGAACTACCTAGTGTCTTTGTATGCTCCTGGAGAATATCGCTAATTGCTGCAAGCGCCTCACGAGCTCCATCAGTGGAAGCGTCAGAGAACCGAGAGCCCATCGATGATGAAGATCCGGTTGTACTGCGAGTTCCGCGGAGTTTAGGTCTCCTCCGCCTGGGCTTGCCAACGTGGAATTTCGATCTGCGACGAGAACCCTCGGGATCTGATTGATACTTGAATGCTTGAGCTGAGCTGTTTCTCGTTGTGTAGCCTGCGTCTGCTACCGTGGTTGTCGCTGTCGTGACTGCAGAGCTTATCGAAAAGCGGCTTGGATCAGTGAAAGAGGCTGGTATATAGGTAGAGGAGGATGCTGCTTGCGGGTTCGTATCGGGGGAAGATATTGGTGATGATTTGCTTGAAGCGTCATTGCCGTCGTCGCCTCTCGGCTCTACCTCTGGAGTCGTCGAAGCGCTGGGCTCTGGCTTTGGGGGTTTCGGTTCTTTTGGTCGAAGATGGCATTTCAAATATACGTATGCATCCCGCTTTTTGCGACGCTCGTATGCTTTTGCATACTCTTCGGGTGTTTGGGTGTCTCAATCCACAACCAGGCCCTGGTGTGATGCTGCCAAGGACGCAAAGGCGTCTTCAATTTCTGATAATGTCGGGTTCAGTGAAACGCCCAGGATGACGCAGGGGTTCCAGGGGTTGTGAGGGTTAGACCACTCGCTTCTTGGTTTCTTGTCTGTCATTGTCAAAATATTGATGGTATAAAATCCAAAGCTCAGTAACCGGCAGGAACTAGAGATTTAATCGCCATGTGTGCATGCGTGTGGTCCGCCCAAGGCAGTCTTTGCGCACAGCAGGCAACCTGGCGCAATAGCTGAGCCACTGGGCTGTGCAAGTTGTCAATTGTGATGGAACAAATAGTTGGACGCCACCATACTACTCTACGACTGCGACGCAACCAATACCGAACCCCTGCAAGGCACTCTGGGCGTACCTTTCACCCCAGATATCTTTCCCCCTTCGCCCAGGCGTGGCCGGGTAACTACATGTCAGGAAACATATCTTTGCGGCCATCTACACAGGATGAACTCAACTACCTTTATCGAGGATGACGACGATTCTAACCTCGTGGCCTACGTCAACAGATCTCTCGAGGATGAAGAGCAATTCCATTTTCTCCGGTTCGAATTTCTACAACGACTCAACATCACCAGATTGGAAGTCAATCTGGTGCGGCTGAAGAGCGACATTCAACGACAAGGCCATGCAACGTCCGTTCAATCAGATCGCTTGACGACCACGCTGAGGGATTATGGTGGGAGGCCTCGATTGATTTGGATTGTGTATGTAGATGCTGACCGAAACTTATATAGCAACGGCTGTGCGCGACTATGAGTATCTCCGGAATCACCAAAGCCTGGACCAGGCCGAGACGACGCGGCGCAAACTGCTCCTTCAGAGATACTTTCAGTCACGCAGCGACTTCAATGATCCATTCCAGTCTCACTATTCAGCCTTCAACGAGAGACCCGACAAAGTAGATCCTTTGAGATGGACTCTCATGAGATATCTACCCTCCCGCCTCACCTTTTCTCACCATGAAAAACGCGAGAGGAAGAAGGAATAGCTCGATGGCGAACCGCCCAAATACGTTTCAGCCTTTGTCGACAGGCTTGTCCGCTTCACCATCGCCATCACTGGCGGACTCTTTGTTGTCGTCCCAATGATCATCATGAGCATTGATGAATCGCAAGTCAAGAGCTTGGTGACAGTGTCGGTGGCTGTTGTTGTCTTTGCGCTCATTGTCTCGTTTGGCGTGCGGGTTTCCAACATTGAAACTTTGGTTTCCACCGCGACTTATTCTGCTGTATTGGTCGTATTTGTAGGCACGAGCACAGGGTCTGCAGGGTAGTAGAGTAGGGGCTGGTAATTGTCGTTGAGGCACGTTTATTCCACCTGGTGGATGCTCTATCTATCCAGATAGGAGCGTATCATTGGGAACGGATGATGAAGGCATTGCTCAAGATATCTACCTACCTACCTATCTTTTGCAGGTACTGTGGCCAGGGTCCCTTATTCTTCTGCGAGTATCTCATGCGTGTTCCATCTTCCCACGCTATCACTGCATCGGTTTTCTTTAATACCATTCAATCCCCGCCCTACGTTCCTCCCACGATGCCATGAAAATGACCTTAACCCCTCGAGCCTCTGCCAGCTCCATCAGTCCATCAAGCGCCTCAAGGATACGATCCCTAGGCAACATCTCGACGACATTTATCTGACGGAGGTTAGGCAGCTTCCCATCTGGACTGCATTCTTTTGCCAAGATTTCAATGTCGTTAATGTGGTGATCAGCCAGCCGGCTAGGTAGATTCCATGACGAGGAAAGATTCCAGCGCTCCAATCGTAGGTGTACTAGAGAACTCGGCAGACGACTGGGCGCGATCTGGTAGTCACCTTGGCCGTCTTCCTTGCATAGGTAGCTGATGCCAATTGTCAGACTCTTGAGACACTCGAGATACGGATAACAGTCGTGCAGATGGATGGACCCAACTTCAGGGCCATCATCATGTCCGTGGTTATCGCCATCGTCATTGGCATCATCGCCCCCGTCGTCCTCCATTTCTTCATCGTCACTGAAGAAAAGAGAACCACCAGGCCGTTCGAAATCAATGACAAGTGTCTCCAGAGACTTATTGTGGTGTAGTACAACCTTTGCCAGCCCTCTCCAGCTCAACATGTTATTTTCGCACACCGGGCCAGGCCGGTAGACCAGCAGCTTGAGCCGTTGGCAGGCACTGATGACTGTGGACAGGGACTTGACTGAAACATCGACCTCGTCTATAATGAGCTCCTCTATCGGGGAAGTGCCAACAAGGAAATCCAGGATGTATTTGTCGCGCGGATTCACCATAGGAACCCAGCCAAGACTTGGGTCATTATAGTTTCTGTCGTAGCCTTCATTCCAATCCATCAGGCCAAACTTCCATCCGCTGAAGGACTTCATGTTGGGCAGGTGGAAAAAGGGCGCGGCGTATCGCCCATCAGTGCTTAGCTCGGTATCCCAGTGCCGGAAAGCCACAGATCGCAGCTCCATCAAGGGTAGATCCGTGATCCCGTCTGCTTCCACCCTTGAACGATCTGACTTGCCAACTACAAGATCAGCAAGTCGTCGCGCTCCTCGGGGAAGAAATATGGCACTGTGATGTCGAGACTGGAAAGCTTGGTTGCCCAGCATACCAAGAGCGTGCACAAAGCATCTGTGTTGCCTTTGCGGATATACTCTGCCCAGTTGGTTGACTTGGCCAGAGCTGGTCACGCCTCGTCCACGGCTGCAGCGAGGGCTTCTAGGCTTTCACCGCTAATGTCGCATTCGTGAAGGTCCTCTTCATGCTGGCGGGTGGTATCGAGATTTTAGAATCTGAGCTCCTTGACGTGTGTTCTGAACTCAGGGTGGTGCAGGAGATGCAGGAGCAGGCGTTCATGGAATATGGCCAGCGCTGGACGAGCATGGGGCTCGCGATCCTGCGGAGGCGTTTGTTGACCCGAGTGAGTTGATGGAGCGTGGGGCCGTCGGCGCCGCATAAGAATACGTTTTCGAGGGTCTCATCTGGAAGGTCTAGTAAGTTGGCCATGGTCGTGGTGGTTTGCTCCGTAGAGGATGATTGATGGAACGATGTTGGGCTCTGCGTGAATTGAGGTCGTGAGGTGCCCCACTGTGCAGGCAGCAGCTGGGCACGTCCATATTAGTTACCTAGTGCAACGTGATGTTTTGGTTGCAGGACCAAGCAGACTGGGTCAACTTCCTAATATATACCTACCTATCTGCCTAGATTAAAATCCTTGCATGAGGATTAAATATTCCAAGAGACGTTGTGAGAGCTTTTTCTAATCTTAGCTTTGCATTATTTAGTATGAAGAAATTTAAGTACCCGTTGGATCATGTGGGGCTAAGGCCCTAGGCGATCCAACCTAGCAAGCTAGGTTGGCCAAAAAAGTGCGGGACAGCCAGAAAAGTGCGGGACATCGGCTAAGCCCGATTTTGGCCGTAATTTCCGCCCCTTCCGATCTTTTGATGTTCATGAGGCGTCTAAAGTGATTTTTGAAGCCCTAAAGGAAGCAGGAGTGATGAAGGTTGCGATGCCTCAGAGGATGACATTCTTGAAGACTAAGATTGAGCTATAGAAGCCGCTGTTGCGGCGCCTAGGCCTTGCCGGCTTGAGAGACGCCTCCTCACGTATCTTATGGTGTATCAACGTCCATTGAACGCGGTAGACTGGCTGATTGAACCTCTCTTTCCCTCCTGATCATCTCGAGGATCTGGTTGATCGTAGAAGTATGTGGTTGAGGTCGTGAAGGGCACGGTGTTGAAGCCTCTTCCGGCGGGG
>SSHR01001247.1:0-12501 GCA_006518225.1 Fusarium neocosmosporiellum | reverse complement strand
CTTTTGGAGGCTGCCTCTGTAGAGCGGACAAGATCCGCCAAGCTTATCCTGACCTCCTCATTTCTCCAGAATCCTCTAGAACCCACGACTTGACTGGTACCATTTCCAAGTGGAGAATCCTTGCACTTTTTCTCGAGCAAGTCTGACGACTTGAGACAAGGACCCCAAGGAAGAACAGTGACGAGGCCATCATCGGCTCACCGTTGGGTAGGACAGCGACAGAGCATGAACTCGACTCTCGTCAAGACACAAGACTCATGATGCCTGTTCGCTCTTGTCCACTCAAGAGCCCTTCCCATGTTACATCTCTCCCCCTTCTCGGTCAGAAACCGGCATATTGGCCCACCGCCAGGCATCCCCACCTCGCAAAGGAGGTTTGTCCCACAAAGGAAGTTGGTCCTTTTGATCCCTGAGCCCGACGCACATCTTCTCCAGCTTTCCCCAACATATTAATAAACCTGGGGCCCCGTGTTTCCAGGCTGCATACTCCGTAGTGTTTCTGTACGCGCATGTCCACCATGGCAGACAACAAAGAGACGGTCTCGTCGACGCCTGATCCTGCGATTGGCCTCGAGTCTGATCCCAGCAAAACTCATGCTTCGGTTATTGACCATGCACGCTCTGCTGCCCAGAAGGAACAGAAGATGACCCTCATGCAGGGCATCAAGCTGTATCCCAAGGCTGTTGCGTGGAGTCTGTTTATTTCCACCTGCATTGTTATGGAAGGCTACGATGTTAGTCTCGTGAACAACTTTTGTAAGTAGATGTCCCCTCGTCGTATTCTGCTGCTCACAGTTGCAGATGCCTTCCCTCAGTTCAACAGAAAATACGGCCATCTCACCAAGAATGGCGATTACCAAGTGTCGGCCGCGTGGCAAGCCGGTCTTAGCAACGTATGTATCTTGAATCCACTGTTGATGCCTTAACTAACATGCCCAGGGTGCCAACTGTGGCTCAATCATTGGTCTGCTCATCAACGGTTGGGCGTCTGAAAGATTCGGCTACCGCTTTACCATCATGGCGTGTCTGGTTTGGCTTTCAGGATTCATCACTCTGTTCTTTATGGCACAGAACGTGCAAACCCTGTTGGCTGCCGAAATCCTCTGTGGAATTCCCTGGGGCATTTTCCAAACCATCTGCATCACATATGCCTCTGAAGTGTGTCCTGTTGCCCTTCGAGGATATCTCACAACATATGTCAACTTTTGCTGGGGACTCGGTCAAGAGATCGGCATCGGAGTCATTCATTCCATGATCGACCGACATGATCAGTGGGCTTATAGAATCCCCTACGGCCTCCAATGGATGTGGCCCCTGCCTCTCTTTATCGGTCTTTGGTTTGCCCCCGAGTCTCCTTGGTGGCTTGTACGCAGAGGCCGCGTTCAAGACGCCAAAAAGTCCTTGTTGAGACTCACAAGTCTTGACCGAGAGACGGATTTCGATGCAGACGAAACTGTTGCCATGATGGTTCACACGACAGCTCTGGAGGAAAAGGTCACAGCTGGTTCAACCTATCTCGACTGCTTCAAAGGCGTTGACCTCCGCCGTACAGAGATTGTCTGTATGTGCTGGGCTATGCAAAACCTGAGCGGCAACTCGTTCTCCAACTATTCGACATACTTCTTGGAACAGGCTGGTCTGTCGACAAGGCATGCCTACTCTTTTGCCCTTGGTCAATATGGCATCAACATGGTCGGTGTTTTCGGTGCTTGGGCATTGATGACTGCCGGCGTCGGTCGCAGAACCCTGTACCTGTATGGTCTCTGCGGCCTGTTTTCTATGCTCCTCATTCTTGGCTTCCTGGGTGTAGTGCCCGAGTCCAGCAGAGATAAGGTGTCGTTGGCGACCGGAAGCATCATGATTGTCTGGGCTCTTTGCTACCAGTTGTCTGTCGGTACTGTCTGTTACTCGTTGGTTGGCGAGCTGTCTTCACGACGACTTCAGATCAAGACTGTTGCTCTCGGCCGAATCCTTTAGTAAGTTGTCTTTTATTCCCTGCAAAACTGTGCTAACCGGTTCAGCAACATTGTCAGCATCATCAACGCCGTTCTGGTTCCCTACATGCTCAACCCGACGGCTTGGGATTGGGGTAACTTTGCTGGTTTCTTCTGGGTAAGTTGATGTCCTCTGTAGCATTTCTTTACTAACGGGTTAGGCCGGCATTTGCTTCCTTTGCATTGTCTACACCTTCTTCCGACTGCCTGAACCCAATGGCCGGTCATTCGCCGAGCTGGATGTGCTGTTTGAGAAGCGTGTCAGCGCCAGAAAGTTTGCCTCAACCGAGGTCGACGTCTTCCATGAGGTGGTTGAGGAAAAGGTCATGGACCAGTACGAAAAGGCTGAGGAAAGGAAGATTGAGAGGGCAGATGATCGGGCTTAAGTCATGCAAGACATTGATCAGTTAGTGTAGACCTTTACACGAGCAATGATTAATCGAGGAATTGCAATTGTTAAGAACTCCTACGCAACTAGTGGACTCTCAACAGCGATACCATCTTTAAAGGCGATTTTGAGGCCTTCAGGAGCCCTCCCAGTTCCCCTCCATGTCTTGAATAGTCCCTGATCTGACTGCCCAAACACAGGGTCATACTTTGGCTTCGGAACCGACCAAGACTTTTCAAAATCTCCTCCACTCTGAACAAAGTCCCAGTCGCCACCATTATATGCTCCCATCATAGTGTAGCCAGACAGTTTGACCTCTGATAAAGCCTTTCTAGGATCGTCGGCTTCGATACCGTGTGCACCGCCAGGACTCAGCAGCTTGAATCCGTCGTCAGGCTTAACGTTGTATGTCTTGTGGGCCACTCCAGCAGGGATAACAAAGACATCTCCAGCTTCTGCCTGTAATTCAATGCCACCCTCTTCCCACGCAGATCCATACGTATTCTCCTTCATATCCTCTGAGGTGTCGGCAACTCCGAATCGAATTGTTGCGGTACCAGAAAGAACTGCCATACACTCGTGTGCCTGAGAGTGAAAGTGCGATAGCTGAGTTGCTCCGTAACGGAATATCCATGAAACCTTCCATTCGTTCTTGGTAAACATGTCCCAGACCTCTGTCGGGTCGCAGTGGGAGGTATCAGGTCGCTTCGTCAGGACATTTTTGTATTGGAGGAGGGGACGTGGTGAGTTTGGAACGAGGTCCGTTGGGAAGAGATGGTACTTGCGGACTTCAACCATGATGTTCGTCTTGGATGCAGAAAGTGGAAATGCGGGTGATGATAAGGCGAGGTGTGGCTTCATATAGAGGATCGGTAACAGATCCGACTCGGAATCATCATCCGTACCCCGCACATCATGACGGCTCCGATAGCATCAATCAATGACTAGCCAATCAGTCAATTAAGGAAACAAATCCCGACCTGGATAAGGATCCCGAGCCGAGATGAGGCTGAAGTTGATCCGAGGACTGAACGAAAGCATTGGATGTGACGACATTTAAAGACACTCGGATATTCGCTGCGTGGATAATAGACGCTTACGCAACTGAGATTTCATATTATTCAAGTTCTAGGGTTACGGACACGCTTCAGCTAAGTTGCCTATTAGAAATAGGGAATAAGAAGAACGGTCTGCCCAGATAGAAACAAAGTTCAAGACAAGTAACTTGGCCGATAGCCATACTATCTAGTGGCTCAGTTATCCCATCAAGGGCCGGGCTTCNNCCCGTACGAGAGACGAGAGAGACCCATTCCTTTCCACCTTACACCTCTTCAATTTCTGCCGATAGTCATACAAGCTTTTCTTTCCGCGCCGTAACGGTTTATGCACTAATAAACGAGGCGGCGATTCATGGTCGTGTTGCTGTCTATAATTCTTCTCTAGCATCCTTGTCATGGCCACGCAAGTCTTTGGACAAGTAATGTCTAATCAGTGTCAAACTACATGGTATAGGCCTACAGAAAGGAAAGCCTAGCACCTTCCTTTCGACCAAATACTCTCTACTTCGTCGCTTAATTCGCTGGCCTACTCCCTATGGCGATAAGACGAGGTAAAGTTCATGAACAATAATCTCTCAACTTGGCATCTAATACGTTGTCTACAGACATGGCCTGCTTGCTACTCGTACCACATCGTCAATTGACAGGGGTGATTCAAGTCCGATGCGTGCTAGAGTTCCTTGCTGTTGCTGGGCTATCTACAAGGGTGCACGAAATACCCAGAAACGACAGTGCTGGGGTACACGCATCATTTTGCAACCCCATTCTGCACGATGAGCAGAGAACCATGATGCAGCTTCAAAACAAGGGTTTCTCCAAGCTGATACTCTTCCCCTCCAACCACTCCTTGTACTTCCGGTAAAGAGCCTCCTTCGCTGGCCCATGGCTATCCAAATCCAGCCTCGGCGGGAATCCAATCTTGTATTCGGCCCACGCGAGGTACCTGTAACCGGGTGGATAGTTGGCCACCTCGTCCTCCGAAATCTCGTAGACCCTGGTCGGGTTGACGGGATGGAAGCGATCCTTGTCAAAGAGCAGGATGAAGTGGACGATGCCCCACCTGTTGTTGCGCTTCTCCAAAAAGTAATAGAAGCGGCAGTCAGTGTCCAGATCCATTTCAATGTCGTCAAAGGTGAACCTGGCCGTGATGGTCACCTTCATCTTGCACCCGGCTCGATTGAGGTCGGGATTGAGATCTACCGAGTGACCATTGATGCGGTGCTGGGCGTACATGAAATCGTGCCCCTTTTCAAAGCCTTGAGAAGAAGCCGCGATAAACTCGTCAATGGTGCCCTGCTTCCAGGATGTGACGATATACGCATCGTCGACTGCGAGGATAACCGTCATGTCAGTTCAAGGTGTCGTCTTGCGTACGGCCATGCCCAAGGTGAAGAAACTCCCTCAAAGGTCAAGCAACACGGGCACACATACAAAACATTGAGCGATATTCGGTCCACCTGGGGCTTGTCAGCATCACCGAGACATGTGCAAGTGACAAAGGCAGTGTTACTCGGCCGCGTCGCGATACGATCCCCATCCTTCGCAGATCTCCCTGATCTTGAAACGTTCAAGGGCCTCAGCGTCCAGGTCACAACCCTGAGAGTTGTTACGCAGCGCGTGCTGTGGAACTAGGTCGGGCAGATGGGTGACTGTGTACTTGACCGGAAGAACCATTTTCGTCGGTTGTGTTTGTTCAAGATAGATAGAGGCTAAAGCGAGAACTTGAGCTACTTTCTCTCGCTTCCCCTACCAGGGATACTTGTGAGCTTTTATTCACCACAAATGTACCCAACAGAACCTGTGGAGCTGAGAAACAGGAGACATGACGTGTGGAACCATCTCTCCACCTGATGGATCGCAGACCAAGGGTCAGGTAAACAGCAATGAGCAGCGGTAGTGTGCTAATTGGTGGAAGTCTGAGGTGTGAATACTCTGGCTTACATAGGGAGGTACCTACTCAGTTACTGGGTGTTGTTGGGTCCCAAGGCTCGTTGAGATCATGACTACCCTTGGACACGATGCTACGTATCTTCGGCAAGGTCATCCGCCATTCCCCACACGTTCCGGGATCGACTCCGCTTTCCCCACACGGCGCTGCCCACCTTCATGCAACCCATCGGCTGCAGTCTACCTACGGTACGATATCCGCTGCTCCCGCCGCGTCTTCAGCCGGCAGATTAACCCTTGTTGGACGGGAAATTTGTGTATGATTGGCTGCATTAGCGGCGTGTAGGAAATGTCCGAATGTCCGAAACTTCGCTTTAAGCAGGGGTATTCTTACCATCATTGAGATGTTTTTGATGCAAGAGAGGTGAGTCGCTCTGCGTCCGGATCCAGCCATCTTTCGGGCCGGAACTCGTCTGCATCCTCGCCGTAAACCTGTTTGTCACGGCCGAAAACGCAGGGGTTGATGCTGACGAAGGTGGTGACACCGCCTTTGGGTGCTACATGTCGCTCCATGAGCATGCCCACGCTCGGACGCAGCCTCATGCCCTTGATGACGATGGCATGGAAGTACGGCATCTGTCTCGCTTCGCTCCCCTTGACTAGAAGATGTTACTGTAGCACATCGGGCTGGTGATGAGATTGTTGATGATGGGTCGTAACGCAATGGCTGTAGTGTAGTTACCGGCAAGTACTGTAGGTTGGTGCTAGTGTGGTTCACAATGTCGACACTCCCAAAGGCGCCACCATTTTACCTCTACCGACACCCACCGTCTTCTCGAATCGAACAAGGAAGTCGTCCCGACCTTTGTCCCTATCCTCTACCCCCATCTCATTCATACACCTATTGGCAAACAGGTTCGTTAGCGACTTCTTTTCGTGACGGGCTGCTTGAATTGGATAGAAAGCCGTCTTGGTGAAACCTCCATTCATCGCGTAAATGGCGGCGGGATCACCAACAGAGATATGCTTAGGCCCCACGCGCACCGAAGGACCATACTAACCATCAAAGCTGACGGCTAAGCCAGTATCAGCTACAGAAGGCAATGTTCGTATGGGAGAAGGGGGATACGGGAATTTTCAACCTCACCTGTGTACTGGGAGTGTCCTTTGTAGGTATCCCAGGTCTTTCAGATGCTGGAAAGGTTGCCCAGAGGGGCCCAGGGATGTCGTGAAGATGTGGGTCAAATTTGACAGATAGATTGTATAGGACCACGGTCCCAATCGCGATGGGATCAAGTACGGGGCAAGGTAGAGATTGTACTCATCCTTAAGGCGTGATGAACTTGGTGGCACAGGCCGAGCCAAGAAGCTTCCAGGACAAGTCCCATCCCGGGTCGTGTTAACCGTAAGGACGTCGTTGAAATAAAATGGATCAAGGTAGCGCTAGAGCAGATGGCGGTGAGTCGGTCCACTTCGTACCAAATGCAAAACTGGCCTTGGTCAACGACGGTATAGTCTGCAGTATGATATGTTGCTGGTTAGGCTCAGCCGTTGCCCGTTCCATTCTCCACATGTTCCGACAAGCCTTTGTCAGAAACAGGCCGGCGCCTGTGGTTATTGTAAGACCGATATGTGACGAGGATTTATCCCCACCGGCTTTACTGTCATTGAATAATAAGGTCGTTGCTCGTTTGTTGCATGCCTCTATTGAGTCTAGAGTTTGGCCAAGCTTCAAGATGTCGAGCCGTGGTGCCATTAGCTTCGTCCCCTTAATGTTTTTGTTTTCTCGATGGTAGAAATGCTTCTTGTTTGGGCTGCCGCTATTGCGGCCCTCACCTGGCTAGCGTCCAGGATGATCGTTTCGCCATCTGAGGTCAGACGCGGGCAGAAGCCCTTACCCGGCCCTCCAGGCACGTCAAGTGGACTTCTGGACGATGAACGCGTTCGTTAACCATGGTGCTCAAAGGAAACGCTTTATGGGAAACCTATTTGAGATTCCACCCTATCATTCGTGGTCAACTTCAAGGAATGGGCCGATAGCTATGACCGAATCTTCTAATCCTCACAGGTCAGCAACACGTCGTGTTGTCAACCGAGAGGGTTGCCAACCATCTCCTGCGCGAGCGAGGCACTTCTTATTCGTTTCGCGAGTTCCTGTGAACGGCATTTGAAATTGTCTCCCGCGAAATAAGGCCATTATCTCCGCCGTACAATGGTAACGCCTTCTCTCGTTTTCCCCTACAACCCAGCAAGCAGAGACGGGTTCCAACTTGAATATTCTCTGCAGACCGCTGACGCCGTGGCCGAAAGCTCATGCATCAGCTGACCATGCCATCGGCGGCTGGCTTGTACCAACCCGTCCAGGACTCCAAGTCCAAGAAACTGCTCGTGTCCCTGCTCAAAGAACTGCAAAAATACGAAAGGTGGTTGGAGTTGTATGCATTGGGAGTTGTTTTCCGGGTCGGCTTCCGTAAATGGAACGAAATAGACGACGAGCCCGCAGTCCGGAGGATCATCAAGGTCAATCATAATCTGGAGCAAGTCGCGTCCCCTGACGCGTACCAGGCTGCCTCGATGCTGTCTGTGAATCACTTGCCAGAAGCCCTGGCGCTTGGTCACAACAGGCGGATATCCTCACGAGCTGAGCAGGGACGAAGAGTGCAACGGTTATTTCTGCAAAAAAAAAGGCACCATATTCCATCCCAACCAATGGTGAGTTGCGTTCAAACGCGTCAGAGTCTATACAAAACTGATTGAGTGAAAAACTTATTTACTTCATCAATTACTTATTTTCTTTCTTCTACTATTAAGCCAGGGGAAACAGGCGCCTAACTACCTAGTCAGGGCTATAGGGTAGACTAACCTTTTTATATATGGAGGTCTAGAATTGGTATTACGGGTTCTGTAAGGGCCCGGGCCCCACCAAGGTGCCACCGTAAGGTAGTCTACTGTACCCCCAGTATGCCCACTGGGAAGCCCACCTAAGGTCAACCCTCAACACCTTGTCCACCGTTGGTGATTCCGCCTCTCCCACCTCTACCAGGCTGAAGGCCTTGATATATTGATCATGGCACTCGCCGCAAACGCCTCGATCGTGGCCACCAATGACGACGATCGAGCATTCCCTTGCACCATCCCCGGCTGCAGCAAGGCCTATCGGCGCAACGAGCATCTTCTGCGCCACCTGAGGTCCCACAGACTGCAGAAGCCCTTCGATTGCCTCGTCTGTCATAAGAACTACGGTCGCCAGTGAGTAACCGCCCCCTTCCTTCTAATCAATCCGTGCCCCGTTTGATGATGGCCAGGCGAGGCGACGTGGGCTGACATGCTGTCCCCTCCACACCAGGGACGTGCTCAAACGTCATGTTGCCTCGCAACACTCCGCGGTCAACAGCTCCCACCGCGCCCGTCGCCGTCGACGCCGGGCTACTTCTGCCTGCGACCGTTGCCACTCGCGCAAGGCTGCATGCTCAGGTGACATGCCCTGCCAAGCTTGCCTGAGATCCAACTCTTTCTGCCAATACTCTCGCAACGTGCCCCAGCCGATCGTTGCGCCCGACCTAGCTTGCTTCTCCTTGCAAGGCCAGCCCACCAGCGACGGGTGCTCAGAGGTCATCGATGACCTCCTGTTCGCGGAACAGCGTCGCCATGCCGTCTTACGACCAGCCGATATGCCAAGATGTAGTGAGGCTGACCCAATCGGGTCTGTCGTCACCTTGAACTCCAATGAGAGGCTGTGGGAAGCATTGGAGGGGCCGGAATGCCAACTCTCTCTGGGACACCAACCGGATTCCGGCCAATTCGACCACCAGCTCATCTCCCAGCCAGTCTATGTCGTGGAACAAGTTGCTCAAAATGTCGAAACCACGCTTCAAACGTCGATCAACCCTGAGTGCCCATGGGCAACGACATCAGCCGCGTCTGATTCATGTCAAGCAATCGCAGCAGTCGTTGCGTCGACTGACGAGACGAGTCATCCCAACGGCCGCTTCTCTAGACTCGGACACGACGTCACACCTCTAGACTCGGCTGAACACCTGTCTCGAAGCGAGCTGCCCGTCGATGCTAACGTGCCAAGCCTTCATCTTGATATGCAGCCGCTCGATTGCATCTTCGACTCTGCTCTGCATGGGGTCTCCGTATTCCCGCTAAGCGCTCAGGACACCTGGCTTCCTGCTCCCTCTAACATCTTCAGCTCCACGGTTCCCTTCTCGCCCATGTCCGTCGGACTGGATCTTCCACGTCTGCCCGACACTGATACATGGGCTCTGGCCAACGTGCGGCCCCAGAGTGGGCATTCTGATACCGAGCCGAGAGCTGCTGCACCGTCCTCGTTCCCGCTGGGCAGCCGTGCTCTTGAGCACTGCATCGATACGTTCTTTTCCAAGTTTCACCGTCTGTGGCCTACAGTACACAGGGGAACCTTCAACCCGGACGCGGGCTGCCAAGATCTGGTGGACAGCATAGCCATGATCGGTGCCTGGGAGTCAGGTATCGCCTCGTGGATGGACGTTTCGCTTCGTATCCACAGGTCGATCATGGAGACGCTCCGGGAGAAATTTGTACGCCGACCTGGTGCAGTTTCTGGGAAGACATGTACTAACGGTGATGCCAATTCCTAGTTCGACTCTTCTTCTGAACAAGACGAGGGGCTACGCTGGCCGATATCTACGTACCAAACTTTGCTGCTAAATGCTGTTTTCGCACTCCAAATATCGGTAGGTACTCCCTCTCATGGATCTCTAGTACTTCCTCCATGTGCTCGCCTGCGTCGTGTCACGCGATGACGCAGTTCAAAGGCCCGTATCATCCGTGTGAATACTGATCCGGGGGTCAGGATGATAAACGCTTCAGCAAGGCATATCTACATCACAGCATGATGTTATCCGTGTTCCGCGAAGCCGGCTTGTTCAATGAGCAATACAATCTGGCACGCGACGACCGCGAGAATGCTATTCCATTCAGCTGGCTTAGGCGGGAAACATTGAAGAGGTAACAAATCCCCGCCCATGGAGTCATCTCTTGGCACTGTCTGACGTCTCCTTCTCTTAAGGCTGGCTTATTTTGCATTTCGGTTGGACATCTACTACTACTTCTTGCGTGGATACCGCCCGATGTTGAGATATGACGAGCTATGCCTCACCCTACCATGTTCTGAGCGACTATGGGAGGCTCAAACTGCTGAAGAATGGCGCAAGGTGAAACTGCTTGAGTCCAAGAAGCGTAACCCGATGCATTTCATGCATTTGGTGGATCAGATCTTGGACCAGGAAGGTCATGCAGCCTTACCGCCACTCTTGGAAGACGAGTATATGTATGGACTGTGCGCGATGCAGGCATGGCTGTGGCAAGACGCTCACCGGCATAGGTCCAGAACAGAGTCAGGGCGAACTCTATCCAGTATTCAAGCCAAGGCCCCCGCCGGTTTCTCGCAGAGCACTGACTTCTGGGCGAAGCAACTGACTATCTGGAGGGAGGGTTACAGAGATAGAGCCCTCGGTGCTTCCCTGTCGTCCAAAGGCCACAGGGAGATGCTTGAAAACAGCGCCATGCCCCTGTATCACCTGTCCCAGATTGTCCTGACGGCCAATGTGGAGGCAATCAAGGAGCTCTCCATGGACCAGAGACTCCGCCCCTGCTCAGGCACCTTCAGAAGGCAGCTAGAATCCAGCACGTTGGGATGGGCTCTGACTTCTGATGCGAGGCTAGCGATATGGCATGCTGCCAAGGTTCTCAAGTTGTTGCAGGATAAGGTTAGCCGTAAAGGCACGCAAGGCGACGCGCCCTCGACCGTCCCTCACATAGGACTGATTGCGTCGATTGCGCTATACGAGGCCGGACTCGTGGTGTGGGCCTACGCTCGTTCGGTTCAAGTCTGTGACGCCTGTCCCGTCGGTTCCAGCCTGCATGATAGCGGTGCTGACCTGGAGCCCTTTGAACTGTTCGGTATGGAGGAGGATGACTCGTTCGGCCAGTGGCTGGAGTATGGGGGGCGAGGGCTGATCGACGGGCATGTCTTGTGCGCTTGTAATCTCAGTAGGCTTATCAGCCTGTACGAAGCGACTCTGCTGCGATGCGGCTCCCAGTGGTGCTGCGTCTCCCAGATGGCACGCTCGTTGTCGCGATTAAAGCAAGGCGACTGAGTATTTGAATAATTAGGGGACTGGTGTTTACCACAAGGTACCTTACTTCACCTGACACCCAAGGGCTGCTTTGGCGGGTGACTTGGTACATCGTTTTGGGCTTAAGATAGGCTACTGGAAGAGTGAAGACATAGCCATTGCTGATGTTGTTGATCTTTTGACCAACCACAATAGCAAAGACCACGATTGCCAACATGGTATTAGCATCTCAATTTATGGAGCCGTCACTGATATAATAATAGAAAAAAAATATTGGCATCTCAATAAAACTAGACATCGCATAACACTGAACAGACACAACCATGAACTTTCATTGTAGCCAGTCAAGTATTGTAAAGCCAACTGGAGGCTACGGTGGTTTAATCTCACTGTCACTCTTATCAGCTCTATAGTTTCTTTCCAGGCTTCCGGGAGATGCGGATGAATTTCTCAATGGACTATTTTAGGGCTTGTCCCCCGTCTGGTGGGCGGCTCGGTAGGGCAGCTTTGAGCGTCTGTTTACAGAAGCGGCCAGCCTATATCTTTTCCAGCCAAACATTGCGCTGTCAGACTCGCCGTAAATGCGAAAGGGGAAGGCCAGGCATGAGCAGCATAACTTTACCGCAGGAACCGAAATACATACATCTCAGCAAGGGCATCAAGGAAGCTTTCGGTGCTGGCCAGTCATGTCGAATAGGTAGAGAGGCCTCGACCAAGAAACAGAGGCGTCGGCAATGTGATGGCACACTTTGCAAGTCTAAAAATTGATGTATCTGTCATTATTGCCTTTCAACTAGGCGGACATCATCCCTGCAGTAACAGGGAAACCCCATCACAGCTTTCGAGGCACCACCAAGTGCCACTCATGAACTGAGTGGCGCACCTGCTACAGCCTGTAATGTTAAAAGGTGGGAGCGCTTCTACAGAGTCCAAAGAGATGGCTGCCCTCACTGGAAAATTGCTCTCAAGGTCATTCGCCACGCCATCTCAGTGTTGTCCTCCGTATTCCCAATAACATCGCAGCCCCGTGCGGGCGGTCAACCCCTCTTCCC
>SSHR01001244.1:0-10380 GCA_006518225.1 Fusarium neocosmosporiellum | reverse complement strand
GGTTACAGCAGCGACGGAGTTACAGGTTGTGACGCCCCCTCTCTGATGAAGAGAGGGGTTGCGTAAATCGCTTACCTAATCCCCCGGGTAGTCGCGGTGCCTTGAACGGGGGTTGTTACGTCTGGTAATGTGCTCAAAAGGTATTAAGTGTAACTAAGTTGTATTGATAGCTGAGGTAGCTGCTATATAGAAAGTGCGCTTGAGCGTGTCCTATATACTTTGTGCGATGAGATGGATCATAGGGGATCATAGGCTGCAGGACCTGATCCGTCTTGATCCACGGTGATTGGCTCGGTTTTGTGGGTCGCCTTGGTCACGGGATCGGGAGGTCTTTTGGCCGTGACACTTTGACCCCCGATTTTACATCAAGTGCATGCCACGGATCTAACAAGACCACACAGCCGGGCAAGGATCACGGGCAAGAAGGAACGACCAATCACGGCGGATTTTGTGGTCTGGGGGTGAGCGGCGGGGCGGGGCATAGACCTTTCGTTCCTCAAGGCACGTGCAGTTGGCGTGCCAAAGCATGCTGACCCTCCAGGAAGGAGTGGCCCACGGCTTACCCGACGGCATGCCAGCTACTTCAGATGGGTTAGCTTCCTCCTTTGATATCTTCCCCCCCCGGCTACGAGTATCCCGATGGTCACGAGCCCCCCGAGCCCGAAAACTTAGATGAGATTCGTCGAGCGCTCGAGCAGCCTCGAGCATCTTTATCCCCGAGCTGATTCACCAGAGAAGACTTCAAAAAGTTCCAACGCGCGGATGATCATGCGACTAAGGAGAGTCGAGTTACTGCATCCGTGATGCCCATAATCGAAGGAGATCCTTCACCGGTGCTGCACCCTGTCAAAGGTTAGTAAGGGCCGAGCACACGAGTCAGCAGTGCAGCTTGGATTTGCCGGTACTCGATCCTATTGGTTGTAGATACGAGGGGCTACATTGGCTGTTTCCGTTCACGGACACCGCCGGACACCACCTGCTGCAAACCTGGTTTCAACCAACATTACGCCTGCAAGCCCTGTGCCGGTCGGTGCCAACAAATCACGTGCATCGCGGAAATGCGTCCGCCGAAGACATCAATCAGAGTAGAACTGAGACCACATTTCTCTTCCTCATTTCCTTCCCTTTCCATCTCCAGCACTTCGGTTCCAAGCGCAATCCGCGACGAGATGGATGACGACGCGCCCCAGGAGCGGGGCCCGAGCCCGCCGGATCCACCATCACCGTTGCAAGACATCCTAGCTGAGAACCCTATTCAGGTGGACGTGAGTGTACTCTACACTGTAACCCCCGAGCCAAGCAATGTAGATCACTGTTGACAAGCTCTTTGTTGTTGTAGGACGCTATACCAGATCACGATTCTGTCTTGGACGAGTCGTAAGATCCCCCAAACCTTGATTCTGGCGGTGGACAGAGACTGACAGGCTTGCTCTAGAGAAGCATCCAGCCAGTTAACGTCCCTGAAGTCTAGCATCATAAATTACAAGTATGGTTGCGCTAATTGGCTCTGATATTTGGAAGATATCTAACAAGCTGTGTCCCATGATTGATCAGATACGAGGTCAGTGTCGGAGAGGAATATTGTGCTCCGGGCGGCTTGCTAACAGCGTCGTAGAACGGACGCCGCTATCATGCATTCAGAGAAGGGACATATCCAGTGGTATTTGCCCCAAACAAAAGTCTGTTTGGTGAGAAAAAGGAAAAAATGCTGACCGGACCATCAATAGCCAAATGACGAACAGGAGCAAGATCGCATGGACATGGTACACCACATATATCGTCTGTTACTGGGAGGCAAATTGTATCTTGCTCCGATTGGTGATAACGTCCAGCGCGTGCTTGACCTCGGTACCGGGACAGGAATCTGGGCAATGGATTTTGCAGAGTGAGTGTCCATCGCTACCACTTCAGCCTCGAGAATAAACAGCTGATCATTGGAATCCAGCGAACATCCAGCCGCAGAGGTTCTTGGGATTGACCTGAGCCCCATCCAACCTGTATGGTACGGAGAGTCCCTCCTCTTCTTGAATGTCAGTAATAATGGCATGCAGGACCCCGCCTAATTGTATTTTTGAAGTCGACGATTTTGAGTCCGACTGGCTTTATCGCCAGCCGTTCGACTACATACACGCCCGGGAATTAGAAGGATGCATAGCAAACCCGGATCGACTCTTTCGGCAGGCACTCGAGCATTTGGCGCCCGGCGGATACCTTGAAATGCAGGCCGTTGATGGTTTTTTTGAGTCCGATGACGGCACTGCTGAACAGGCCGTCCATGCTCAAGCCTGGATAAAGAGCATGCTTGACGGCGCGAGGAAATTTGGTAAACCTTTGGACACTTGTTCCAAGTGGAAGGAGCAAATGGAGGATGCAGGCTTTGTGGATGTTCGGCAAGAAGTCTTCAAGGTCAGCAGCTATTTTGGGGGACTTTGTGATGTCTGGGTCTTGCTGGTCTTGTCAATGCTAATGATAAAACGCAGTTCCCGATCGGACCTTGGCCCAAAGACCCAAAACTCAAAGAGATTGGGACTTGGCAGTATTGGCAAGAGCTACAAGTCGTAGAATCCTACACACACGGAATCTATTCTCGCGTACTCGGGTGGGAGGATGTAGAGATAGAGGTGCTCAAGGCCATGGTGAAGAACGACTTCAGGAACCCGGCAATCCACATCTATCTGCCGGTCGTTTTTGTCTGGGGGAGAAAGCTTTGATTAGCCTGAGCCTCGTCGTACGTTCAATACCCTGGTGCAGGGTGCAGTGGAAGAAAGTCCTCCCATTGACTCATTGAGGCCTTGGCTCCATAATGGGTAATGGATGAATAGGTTAAATATTTCAGCTGGGCCATCTCGCGGTGGCTATGCCGCTGTGGTGGTTCTGCGCGTCGGCGGACTCTGAGTGCATGCTCGGCCTGGTCAAGATTTCCAGCACGGTTGCGCCCACAACTTGGGCCTGTAGTCATTTCTCACACTGCTACACTGCTGTGGATGGGTCGATAATTTCCACACTTTTTCAAATTGGGACGAATGAGAACTTTCGAGGTGGACTCATCCCGGCAGGGTGTGAATGTCCATCCAGACCTTCGCCTGAATCTGGCTGGTCACCTCACTTCCACCGTTTCGCCGGTGAAATATATTGTTAGTTTGGTAATGTTGAAGATACCAGATAGTGTGCGTTATGATACCTAGTTGTTGCTTCGCCTCACTAAAGCACAAGTGTAGCGAGACCCTGGCCCAATAGTCACGATACCCTTGACAAACTAACAATTGAACTCGGATGAAGGTGTCGGTCGGGAGATAACACCCCTGCTTCTGTAATATTCTGTCCCCGCACGCGGAAAGCTCCGCGTGCCCCCTAGTTTAGAGGAGGGAGGGGGCGGGACTCTAACTGTTGGTAGGAGGGCCTGTGGGCAGCACGCATAGCAGCAAATAGGGCGTCATCTTATGGATACGCAAATTCCCCCTTTACCTAAATTGGGTGTGGCTCGAGGAATCCCGGTATTGGCGAGGAGACGCCAATCTCCCGGCGCGGCCGTGCCGTGCCGTGCAACACTAACGTTTTTGGCGGCGGGTCCTTTGCTTCAAATATCAACCCTGCTCTGCAATCCCTCCCTGTCAAGACTCTTGTTACAACCTTGACCCCTTGCCCTTTCTTTTTTATTTTTATTTATTTTTTTTTCGTACCCAAGGGACCCCTATTATTTGACCGGGAGCGGGATTCTGCCGATTTTCCGCGTCTGACAAATGGACGCAGTCTTCCTGCCGATGTTTTCGTAGGCCTTTTGATAATAGCAGCAGCAGCAGCAGCAGCAATCTCGCTCAACCACAATCAATATGGCATCGACAGATGCAACGCCGGCCCTTTCCCAGGGCGTGGCCTACGGCCTGGTCATTGGCTTTGGCATCGCCTTCGCGCTGATCATGAACTTGATCACCTGGATATCACGGAAGTATCTCAATGAATCCAAGGACACGAACATGCTCATGACAGCCAAAAAGAGCGTCAAGACCGGCTTGGTCGCCGCCGCTGTCGTGTCGTCATGGTGCTATGCGGCCACGCTCCTGAACTCGGTTCGCATCACTTACCTCTACGGCTTCGCGGGTCTCTGGTGGTTTGTCTCAGGCGTCTCGGTCCAGATTGTGCTGTTCGCCATCATGGCTATCGAACTCAAGAGACGAGCACCCCGCGCCAACACCATCCTTGAGGCTCTGCGCATTCGCTTCGGAACCAATACGCACCTCGTCTACTTTACATACGGCGTGTCGGTGCAAATTATTATCACAGCGGCGTTGTTGCTCGGCGGCTCGGCGGCCTTCACAGTGACTACCGGGGCGAACATTGTAAGAGCCTGTGCACGGAGTTCACATTGAATTGAATGAGGCTAACAACACTGCACTCGTCAGGTTGCCATGAACTATCTGATCCCCCTCGGCGTGGTTATCTACACATATCTCGGAGGCCTAAAGTCCACGATCTTGTCAGATTATATTCAGTAAGCCAGGCTCCGAATTGAACTTGGGTGTTGGGATCGTCCGATACTGACTCGAAACGTTTCGCAGCACTCTTATCATATACATCATTCTCTTCATCTTCATGTTCAAAGTCATGGCGGTGAAGTCACTGCCCGTTCTGGGGTCTCCCGGCGCGCTCTGGGACTTGCTGCAGACAGACGCCGCCATGGCTACCGGCGGCGCTATTGGAGCCAAGGATGGCTCATATCTAACCATGCAATCTGGTCAGGCACTTCTACTCGCCGGAGTCATCTTGGTCTCAAGCTTTGGATGTGTGTTTGTCGACCCCAGCTACGGTCAGAAGGCCATCGCCGGCGAGCCTAACGCCGTCGTGCGCGGTTACTTTTACGGAGCTTTCGCGTGGTTCGCGATCCCTCTCGGGCTTTGCGCCACTTTGAGTTACGTGGCCGTCGCACTCTCAAACACCGAGTACTGGCCGGTGGCCGGCGGCGTGACGATGTACCAGATCAACAACGCCTTGATTCTTCCTCTCGCTGCCGAGGCCGTCATGGGTAAGGGCGGCGCAGCTGCGGTCATCGTCATGATCTTCATGGCCGTCACATCGTCTTTTAGTTCCGAAATTATTGCCCACGCCTCTATCGTCACGTTTGACATCTACCAGCCCTACATCAACCCCAAGGCTGACGACAAGCGGTTGAAACTCGTCTCACACGCGTCTCTTACATTCTTTGCCATCTTCTCAGCGTCATTCGCTACGGCGCTCAACTACAGCGGTATTTCTATGGGATGGATACTGGAGTTCTCCGGAGTCATTCTCGGGTCGGCGGTCGTCCCCATCACGTTGGGTGTCAATTCAGCTTACGTCTCTCCATTGTATATGACCTGGGCTGCCCCAATTGGCACAGTGTGCGCGGTCTGCGCGTGGATCGGCACCGCCAAGGGTATGTTCGGGGAGGTTACAGTAGACACGCTGTACGACAATTGGCCAATGTTCACAGGCTGCACCGTCGCGTTGCTGTTGCCTCTTCTGATCTGGGCAATCATGTTTGTCTTTCCAGACCAGAGGAAGCCATATGACTGGGATCGTCTCTTTCTCATGCAGGCGCGGGAACCTCGACAAGGCGACAAGGAGTACACCATGGATGACCTCACTGACATTGGCGATGATTGGGATCCTAAGGCGCTGGCGAAGGCTAGCCGCGATGCCAAGATCATCTCCACAATCATGGTTCTCATCTTCCTCATCATCATACCATTTTCGCTCTACGGAACAGGATACAAGTTCAGCCGAAAATTCTTCACTGCCTGGACGGTCCTTGTGTTTATCTGGACCTGGGTTGCCGCCCTCCTCATCTGGTGCTTGCCGATCTGGCAGGCAAGACATACATGGATGGCCGTTGTGAAGGGGCTGGCTGGCAAATCCGAGAAACGCGCGATATCAACACCGGACAGCAGGAATGAAGCCTCACAGACGGATCGCGTGTCGACGGGTGAGAAACAGCCAGTAGCATGAATTGCATTTATGACTTGACCTTTTTAGAGTCTACTGGATGGACCTGGCTTCGCCTAGCGCTACTTGGCTGGTGTTGTCAGCTCTGCGCCTGGCAAAATGCTTTTTTTTTTTTTTTTTAAACAGTTTAATACGCCCTGTCATGACCCCCTCGCCGCCTAGAAATTGACTATAATTCTTACGCTTGACGTGACCTAACCTTGTTGAACACGAGGGACAGGAGCGAGATCGAGGTTCTTCACCGACTGACCGGTAATGCTATCCTGCTCTGCGGTTGACCCCTGCTCCTTTCGACCACCGTTACTAAATCGCGGGAGTCGGGTCTGACCGGTCTCCAGAACGGCGCCATTCTTACCTATTCCTCCTACCCCCTAAACTCAACCCCTCGCGCTACCCCGCGGTACAATTTATTTTATTCCATCCGCGTTTTCCGAGAGAAATGTGTAGGTGAGATTCGCAGACGTTTTCTAGGCTATCCAAGTCATTATCATCCGCAAGTTCCGACGCTGCCGTGATGGGCATCGACAGCAGCAGCAAACTGGTGTGATTCGATCCCTTAGACTGCCATGAAATCGTCCACGATCTTGTGTTCCGAGAGAGACAGTTAACGATCCCTAATCTACGTAGATTTTGTACAATTTTGAGTTCGCGTGCAATACCATCGATTCGGCACCCAGTTGATTGCAGCATCGCTTAAGGACACTGCGTGCTGTCCCGGCTCTGTGGTCATTGGTGTGACCACCGAAATGCACTAAGAATCCTTCCATGCACGTTGTTGTGGAGGGGTAACTGAACAGATGGTTTCCTTCGCCTCTCGCGGATTGCGAACTCGGCACACACCGAATCTCGCGCCTCCCCATTGGCACACAGGGTCCCAACGAGAATAGCGATTTTCTCTTCCCGTAAAAACTTCAATATGTCCTCTGGCGGCCCCGCCACGAAGACAATGAAAACCTAGACTTAGGATGGTGTCTCGTTATTGAGCCGAGGAAAGGTATAATAGGGCCTCATTTACAAGGACTTAAAAAGCAACGTTTATTGAGACAGATCAATGCAATTCTCAGTAGTCAACACCTACCACGTTCCTGATGACATGCAACATGGCAGTGACCTTCTCCTCCTCTAATCTCCTGGCAATCAGCGCCAGCCCGATAAGGGCATCCTCATGATTCTCCGGCTTCCCGTCTAGTAGTTGTCAGTATCGCGAGATTTCCATGAAATCCAAGCCAGTTGTTTCGAACTCACAGTAATCCATAACCTCCTTGTCCTTTGCTGAGATTGGTTGCCAATCTTCCGGCACCCGATCTTTCTCCAAGTCCACCTTCGTCACAGGGAACACGCCGGTTGTCAGGTCTAGCAGCGGAGACAGCGTGCCGTATTGCCATGGGTAGCCACCGCCGTGCCGGATGGCCGGGAACGGCGTCGACGGCATGATCAGCGCGTCAATAGGACGCCCGGTGCTTGTCTGTTCCGCTGTTCTCTGCCAGCGATTGAGGAACTTCTCGGCTAGCAGAGCCCGTTGGTGTTGGTTCTGCCACGTCTCAAATGCGGTCTGTGGCTTCACTCCCGCGCTGTGTCCCACCCATTTTTCGACGAAGTCCTGGAGCGGTTCGCCTGTGGCATCGGTATCGCGCTGAAACTCATATCCACCGTCCGCCTCCCACATTTTATAGATGATCTCGGCCGCCGTGGCCATCTCATAAGGAACGAACTCGATGATCTCGTGTCCAGCAGCCAGGAGTTTGGCTTTGGTAATATCCATCGCGCGACGGAGGGGTGGTCTGTCGCGCACACGGTCAGTCCTTCGGCCCCAGAGGAGTACTCGAGAGCCATTCGACAAGGAGACGCGGCAGACTCACGAAGGTGTAACATGGCCGTCTCCCATAGCGAAGCCAAACGATAGCTTGGATGGCAGCTTCTCCTCCTCCGTCCGCCACGGCAGTGGCAGGCACTGGGGATCATACAGCCACGGCTTCGTTCCAACAAGACTCGACATAAACAGCCGCACGTCCTCGGGACTCCTGCACATGGGCCCGGCGCATGATCGCACTGCCTCTTGGCCCAAGTACGTGTTTGTCACATTCTGGTACGAGACCCTTCCGTGTGACGGCCGCAAGGCGTATAACCCCGTGTACGAGCTCGGATGTCGAATGGAGCCCCCAATGTCGGTGCCGACGCCCAGGAAGCTGGCGCGGAAGGTCACCAGTGCAGACTCACCACCAGATGATCCACCGGTTGTGAGCTGTCGATTCCGCGGGTTGACGGTCCGGCCAAATATGTTGTTGACGCTCTCTCCCATCATAAGAGTCGATGGCACATTGGACTTCACGTAGAATATAGCGCCTGCCTCGGCCAGGAGAGTGACGAGAGTCGAGTTCGTCTCCGCTGGTTTGTTGGCATATGAGCAGTAGCCGATGGTTGAGTCGAGACCTGCCAGTCGTTAGCCCACAAAGCTTAAGAACGCTCATTCAAAAGCGACTGGCTCACCTTTGAGATTAAACTGGTCTTTGAGGCTGCTCTCATTGTCAGCCGTTTGCTCGTATTCTTGGTGATTGGTCCGTTAGGCTCACCTTATGGGAAGTCCATGCAAAGGCCCAACTGTTTTGCCCTCTCTCTTCAAATACTCGTCCAGCTCCTTCGCTCTCGCGATACCTTCTTCAAAGCAAATCTCAGTCACGCAATTGATCAGCTGCAGCGCTACAGCCGTGCGCTTGCACACCGCTGTAGTGACCTCGGTCGCAGTCCACTCCCTAGAGGCAATCATAGCCACCACTTCAGAGGCCGTGGCCTCGGTCAGTTGCAGCTCACGCTCAGTGAAAAATCCCGACTTCTGGGGAAAGTCCTGCACGAATTGATCCTTCGGAGAGGGCAAGATGCCCTCTGGGATTATCCATTCCGTCGGAATTTTGGACAGCCTCTCCGCCTGCTTCTGGGCAACAATCGATTTCCAGATTGGCTCAGCCATTTCCCTAGTGATTTTCAGAGCTTTTTATCGCAAACCTTTGTCTATGACTTGACTTGACTTGAATTCCTACTCGGTTGTAGCTGCTTGTGAGTCAGCAGCTATGCCCGGCTGGCGGGGTCTGCGGACAGCCGAAGCGCCGGGGATGAACCGCGACGCCAAACCATACTGATGCAACCCTGAGTCCCATAATTTCTGGCGCACCTTATTCGGCGGCTTGCACCAATCCAACAATTTCCATTTCCGGGTCCATCCTGACAAATAACTGTTGGAGAAGTGGCATGCATGATGATGTTACACAGGCAGCCACCTCAAGGGAAGATGTCACCCCATGATACCTTAATTGTCAGAACAGCGTTACAGATCTGTTGCAGGATCAGCAGGTCTAGTATCTTGGCCTTGCCCCCTCAGATACAAAGACAACGAGGGAGAACTAAGAACAAGGAGGACGAACACAAAAAAACCTCATCAATACACTCAAGATCATCCCAATATCATCTTTCATCATCAGTGACCTAGTGAGGGCGCGCTGTCTGACACTTTGTGCCCCTCTGTAAAACTCAACTCGAACCTCCATCGTCCTTGTCATTTTTCCTCCCTTCTAAATTTTTCTTCATCTCACCCCATCCCTTCTCCCCATCGCACCTCTCCTTGTTCGCGGCTGCGGACGGGCGTCTAGCATCCTCAGACGCCCCTTGGGTCCTGCGGGCTCGCGCTGCCCCAAACCGGTCAATCTTGCCTGTCGGAACCCGCCCAGTGCACTTTCTCTCGCAATTACGACCGCTTCAACAGTGTCAAGATCAACCATTCCACGACGCCTCGACAAAGAACTTTCTGCTCGATGCCTCTACTACAAGTCTCAAGTATTGCGATTAACCTCTATCTCTGTTAGGAATTCCGTATGGAAAACCTGCTCGATGACTGTCAGCCAGCTATGCCGAAACCCTTCGAACCTCTCCGGTTGTTCACGCGGAGACCTCGTGAACGAGTCCGCCTTGGAGGCCTCTTGGTTTCACTGATCCCGAGGACATTAAGCGGATGTGCATCCTTGAAGAGCTGAATACTGCGCCCGCCGTCAGGGAAGCCGACAACACCACAACATGCAGCTGCCTTGCCCGATGCGTTGTGGGAGTGGCGAAGGTGTACGACGTATCTGTAACCCACCTGCTGGCCATCCCACGTCAATGACGGCAAGGCTCATCGGAGCTACTCCCTTTGGGAAAGTGCCTCGTCCCGATGGCGCTGCTCGGTCTGAATCCGCTAAGACCGAGCAGCGCCACCGGGACGCGGCACTTTCCCAAAGGGAGTATCTCCGATGAGCCTTGCCGTCATTGACGTGGGATGGCCAGCAGGTGGGTTACAGATACGTCGTACACCTTCGCCACTCCCACAACGCATCGGGCAAGGCAGCTGCATGTTGTGGTTTTTTCGGCTTCCCT
>SSHR01001242.1:0-18481 GCA_006518225.1 Fusarium neocosmosporiellum | reverse complement strand
GGGGGTTATTATATCTAGTAATGTGCTCAAAAGGTATTGAGTGTAACTAAGTTATATTAATAGCTGAGGTAGCTAGTATATAGGAAAGTATAAATAAGCGTGTGCTATATACTCCGTACGGGCTTATGATCGTGAGTCGTGGCTCACGGTGAGTCATGAGTCTAGATCGTGAGCCGTTGTGCAGGCTCACGGTATGTACTTAGCCTATCGTGAGTCCCTTCGTACGATTGGCTACATTTATGTGGGGCACACGTGATCTTGTCTTGTGCCATAATACCTATCTCCTAGAATTCCTAACCCTATATGGCCTTTCTAAAGTCATACTGGAATACCGCGGCGGTGCTATTACTAGAGGCGCTAACCATAATATCCCTAAGGCGAATATTATGCTTAGAGCTCGGTATATCGCCGCCGATTCTAACTATTACGCTAATTCTAATATTAAGAAAGCTATAGAGCATATTATACACGACGCCGGTAGTAGATAATATGCTATATTCGCTATAGGGAAGGATAGTAATAATAATATAATATTTCCCGATTTTGCCTAGCGTATAGTTATTACTATTATTAATAGATATAGATTCAGGTCCTTTGTGCTCTTCATTAAGAAAGAGTTACGCAGTAAGATACTCGGTTGCAATAGCGTAGACCTAGCCAATCGTATACTTCTGAGGGTCTGACATGGCCGGCGTTCGATATCGCATAGAGAGAAAGATTTAGCGTCATATTCATAAGCGATCACAATAAAGGATAGATGCCGGGATGAAAATACATAAGCCTGCAAAAAATTATAGTAAGCAAGAGGAGGAACATATCGGGGTTTAGATACTCTTAAGTCTCTGGTAGGTGAGCACTAGATCAGGCTCTCCAGAGATATGTAGAGATAAGGCGGTATGGTCCACGGCGCTTATATGTAGCAGGTTACGGTAGCGCTGAGCGTTCTAGAGCAAATGATTAGTATAGGAGTCTAAGCCAAGGTCACTGCCTCTCAGATGGAGGATAAATAGACGAAGCATAAAGGCCAAACTAGGCGCCAACTCTTCGGTATATCCGCGACTAGTGGTGTGAGAAAGGAAGCCGAGACGCGAACGATGACTTATCATAATAGTGGCCACGTTCATCGCGTTAAGTAAGGCTGAATATATCCGGCAAGGCATAAGACCGGTGACAGAGGGTCGAAGTACCGGATTGTAGACACATGAGGCCAGCCGCACCGTGTGGGACGTTCTAGCCCAAGGCGGTACGCATCGAACCAGGTTTCTCCGCGATGCCATCCGGCCGAAATTCGTGGTCGCACAATGAGACCTAACCCCACACTTCCCCACAAGTGAACCTAACACGGCCCGACGCATCCCGCGATCCAGCTTGCGGAGCTCGGGAACTAGTTCGGCACGATTATCTTCATGGGCTCGGGTGGCATTGCATTAGCGAGCGGGCCAGCTGGTGGCGTCGTGCTACCACTGCTCCCCTACCTGCCTCGCCGATGGGCCGCCTGTACTCGCAGCCACATGGATTCTGATCAAACCCTTCTATTCCCCCTGGCGATTTAACCACGCATTTCAAACGAAACCATCTCACCAATTTTCAGGCTCACGAGCAGTTGCATTGTCGCCTGTGCAATATATATTTAGACGACCTGTCCTGGCGGGAAGCAGACGGGCCGCGGGAAAATTTTGCGCCACTAAAAGGAAAGCAAGTACGAGTTTCCGGAGGTCTATGTGATGGTCAGAAGGGCACACTAGAGCGACGCTGAGCCGACTGCCTTACCTTCTTGACCAAGCGCCTCAAGCGCGTCTGGAGTACAGGAGATGCTCGCGCCTTCGCATATCGAATTGAAACAAGCGCGAAATTCATCAAGGCCATTCCCAATAGGATTGTCCTTGATGATCTTCGGCTGCGGTTGATCCCCCATGGCGAGTGGGAGCGGAAGGTCGTGTTCGTGGCATGTCCCTTTGCATGGAAGGCAAGCAACCCACTCCTTGGAGAATTTTGGTTCCACAATTCTTAGTTAGCCAGTGCCCCACACGACAACGGACGCTTGCTGACCAACCAAAACTCACCACTCAAAATGGCCCACAACGCGCCTGCCACTCCAAGCCCTGGAACTAGCTCAGCACGGTTATCTTCATGGGCTTGCCTCCGCCGGAGCCGGCACCGCAACGAGCACTCATTCACCTTCACCCCCACGAACAAGCGCACGAATTCCTGCCTTCCCCCATTATTCACCTCTCTCGCCTGCGAAAACACTCACCTTCCTCAACCACGCACCTCTGCCTCCCCCACCCTTTCTCTCCAACATCATCGTCTCACGCAGGGCACCGCCTCGAGCCTTCCGCCCCTCCTCCGTCTCCATCGAGAAAATCGCGCCGACGCCCGCCCGATAAACCCTTTAGGCTTCGACCCCATCCTGCAAACCTTTCCTTTTCGCGTGGCCGCAGAAGCGCTATATCCACAAGCAGAAATGGCCTCCCCCTCAAAGCCCGCCAAGGTCCGGACCGCTCCCGCCGTTCGCCGGCACCGTCATCAAAACGCCGGTATCCCGGCTACCAGCCCGTCATACCCACAGGTGGCCATGCCGTCGCTGCTGAAAGCCTAGAAGGCTCGCGTCGCCCACATGGTCTACCGGCACTGTCTCAAGAATGCAAGTTTGATCCCCGCTGTAGGTGGGCCACCAGGCCCTGCCAACTCCCACATTCACCTGCGCAGCCGATGGGTATCTTGGAAGCTTGCCAGGATACTATTGCTCCCGCTGCCGCTTTGTGAAGCTTTTAATGCTAACGGCGTTCTCTAGACCCACGAACCATGCATGCCCGTGCGTCGACGATTCGTTTCCATCGCCCTGGGCTATGTCCCTGTCTCTGACGTCTCATTCGACGATGCCCACGAGCTTTTCTTCCTCACCCTCTTCAACTACCACTTTTGCTATAGCCTCTCCGGTCGTCCGCCGACTGGCGACATTGTCAAAGCCCTCAACTACGATTGGGACGCCACGATGCACCGTATCGCCGGTCTCATCGGGCTCGACAACCCTACGGAGATATAGAGATGTGGGATATAATTACTTGGGTTAATAGCGTGGCACATATTCTACCGTACCTCTTGGCCAGAATGCCGCTTTATATCGTCTCTTCTTCTGGCACGGAAGAACCATTATAATATAGCATAACTACCTGGTAGAAGAAACCAACTGCCTGTTTAACCGTCCCGCGCTACTGTGTGACCTATGTGACCGTTCCCATATAGGGCATTTTGACGTCGTAGATGTAGTTCCGAGACGTCAAGAGTTTTCAAGTCCATCGGAGATAGACCCACTGATGCCTATCGCAGTTCATGTGGAGGCGCAGACAACTCCAATTCATCGGCCTTTATAAACCCGAATGGAGGCCAAGGGCACATGGGCGGGTTGCGAAAAGGAATACCTTCTGGTTCGACATCCCAGCACTCGTGGCGCAACCGCCATACGTGAAAGCCAACGATGATGGGGCCGCGACCTCGGATGCACCCGTTCGTATTAAACTAGCATCTTGTGTATTGATTGAAGTAGCTTCCTGTCACATATCCGAGCCATCTCCGGACCCATCTCCGGCCACACTTACACCTCGCTGTTCTTCGGCCTGATAGCCAGCTCCATGCTCACCCCTTCCAAGTTGCCGCTTCCTGCGCGCTTCTAACTCTTAACAGGTTTGCCATAGAACACATATCGCTTAATGTAGGTCCGTTGAATTAATCCCCCATATTACTCCTCACTCTGTGCCGTTTGCCTTCTTCTGCCTCTTGCCCTTTCTCCCCTGGCTATCCTGCTCTCCCACCCTGGCTTTCCGTTTCCGCCTTGGTGCCGCAACCAGCCTGCCGCTCTTCCACGCCGAGCTCAAGAGCCACACCGCCTCAGCCCTCACTTCCCTCGCATCATATGTATCGATACCTTCAGAGATGACAGGCCGGCCAAGCATCCGATACTGGGCATGCCGAATGACAAGCGGACCACAACTATGTCCGTCGCCTTGCCGTAACGCTCTCTGTTTGCTCGGTGTTAGCCAAGTTCAATCTTCAAAATACAGGCACGCAGGTAACACATACCTCTTCGACATATCGAAGATGAGGGAGCTCCTTCTCACATATCTCCTATCAAACAGTTAGTATAACGCTCCTCCTTAGCAGGTCACTCACTTTGCGAACCTTGATACCAATATTTTCTCCTTCGCCCATCGAGTCATAGTGGAAGATAGACTCTGCCCTCTCGTTGATCTCGAGGAGGCTGAAGTGGCTCTGGCCCTGGAAGAGAGGAAAGAAGCACACCAAGCGGGTTCCTATCTCCACCTGGCGATAGCACTTCGCCATCTGCCTCACCACCCTCTCGAATGGGCGCTACATCAAGCTGTGGGCCTGCATTTGCTGATGGATTGAAATAGAGAAGCCGACGCGGATAAATGCAAGTTTATCAGATAGGTGTAGGCAAGCGAGTATGACCTCGTCATTAAGCCACGTCCTCCTACTTAGCCTTCAGAGCGAGTCTACGCCGAAAAGGAAGTCAGTGCCCTCGACAAGTAGCATATCGCCAGTGATAGAGTCTCATACCTACTCAGACAAGGTGCCAAGCTCGATACATCCAGGAGATGGTGCTGGCCTCGAAGACGACAGGCCTGCGCTCTCTAAGTCGCGGCGGAACTTGTCTGGGCTCGTCCTGCCTGTCTCCAGGAGCAATGTCACCTGAACCTCCAGGAGCCACAAGATGGTCATCTTCTCCGGGCTGACTAGCAGCTCTCCGACCAGCGTGTCCAATGCCTCCTCTGAGGACTTGGCGAGTTGCCTGCCACAGGTCAGTTAATCAACCTCTACTTCAACCTCCCAAGGGCGAACATACCACGCATCTTTGAGCAAGATGCCCAAGGTGAGGTCCTTCACCAACCGCGACCACTTCCGTCCACGTTTCAGGTGCGTGCTGAGCCTCTTGCGGCGTCGTTCCCATCCCTCCTTATTAGTCTCGTCATCTTTGGGCTTGGGACCAAGGACTCTCGCCAACACTTCTTGCGCGGCCTTCTCGGGTGCCACAGAACTGCCGACCAGCTGCTCTTGAGATGCGTGCCATCTAGCAAAGGCAATCGCCGCCAGCGCATAGCAGATAGCCGCTTTTTTTCGCTCTCCATCACCTGCTTCTAGCAGGGAAAACCACGCCGAACCGTACGACCACTGGGTCCTACCCTCCGCCTCGCTTCCAAGAGAGTCGCACAAATCCTTGTAGGTTGCTCGCGAGTTCCCTGGAAAACTGGAAAGACGGACCTGCTCATGACTGCCGTGGACGAAGTCATCGATGGTTTGATCCACAAGACGAAGGCAGCCCAGCTCGATATTATCCCTCTGCCATGGAGAGGTTTCTCTTGCGGGGTCGGTTGGGGAGGGTGTCTCTTCGGGAGGCATGGTTTCGATTCTCGGTTCCATGTCGATGGGCATGAAAATTGCGTTACAGAAAGGTTCTGAAGTCAGTGCGTCTCCCACCTTCTCAACGTGGATTGGCAGCAAATTCCTACCGTCGGTTGGCTGAAAGGTGGACGGCACCCTGTTGTGTCTGTTGAGCACGATGCCGTTATCCCCATTCTCGGCAATGTGTGCTGGCTGGATAAAGTTCGGAGGCCCCGTGGCAGATCCAAACGCAACATCACCTCGGACTCCGATATCACTGCCGTCAGGCTGTTCATGACTCCACCTATATTCAACGTCGGCTTCTTGGATCACAGGGCTCAGAGCGTTCCCGCATAGGCTGTCGTAGAGGATGCGAGCGAAGGATCGTATCCGGTGTTGTTCTCGGGCAGACCGCTGGCTCAGGGCCGACCTCAACCCTTGGTCGAGTTGCTCGCCTTCGTCTCCAACCTGGAGGATAGCATCAAGAACGAGAGGAAGGCAAGAACGGCGGGCGAGAAGCCCGAAAGAAGGGGGCTCAGACCCAGCATGATCTTTCTCTGGCTGGTGGCTGGTGGGAGGCATTGTGGCAAGAGCTGTCGAGGGCAAACTGTCGAGACGTAGAGGCAAGAAGGGAAGACGATGATGGGAAAGAGAAGAAAAAGGCGTCGCCTTCAACTCGGAGGAGGGCGTGGCCTTTATACCCGAGTCTCTCATCCCACCATCCTTCGGGCCGTGGCATCATGGCTTGGATCTGAGGTATGAGTGGCCAGACGGACCAACAACACAAGCTTGCCCCCACGCCTCTCGTCACTGTCTCCAGGAAGTCATGCCGTAGTTAGCGCTGAGCTGTGATCTCTCCTAGCCCCTGAGGTCTGAATGCCCGCTTCGTTCGACATCCGTGGCCAACCTCCTGTACGCCTCATGGTTGTAACGCAGCGCCGGTCTGCCTCCATATGGGTGCCCACCCAACGAGAAGCGATCCACCGGCCACACGGCCACGATAATGGGTGAAGATGGCCACACTGGGCCGATGGAGCAGGTCGAATCTATGCAAGCGGCCACTTTGATCTGTAGGAGAAGCGTGGCTTTAGCACGGAGAATAATGAGGTGCAGGGCGCGTGTGAGCGGACGCTGGCCGAGATATGTCATGAGTGAGAGATGATGTCGAGTTCGGCAAAGCTATCCGAGCCAGCTGAATTCCTGAACGTATATCCCTAGGTGGGAGGTTTGGCTTTATCTGTTCTAGCAAAGTCGCAATTGGGATTTGGGCGTAAAGGAAGATATGAATGAGAGCGGGACTCCGGTAGACTCCAGTAGCTGAAAGTATGACCACGATAATTGAGATGACGATCATAGATAGGCAAACCCATATCTGATCGGGGACCCTAGGTCTCTCGTGAGAGGCGTAATATATCATAACAATGACGGCAGTTTGAGACGTCAATGGTGTTATAATATATACGATTTCAACATAAGCCGTAACTTGAAGCCCAAGCATCAAGATGCCGATGGCGATGACCTCGATACACTCAGCAATCGCCACATAGTTCGCCCAACTCCTTAGGTGATTACGGAGCCCGATCGGGTAGATAACAGCATTGACCTAAATAAACCACTGGTTTAGAGCGAGTATGTCGCAAGGAACAGACTCCCGACTTACTTGCAATATGGCAATCCCCCACAGGGATACCGTTAGCAAGACCCCGTACATAGACCCCGCAGGAAACCACGATAGCTTGATCTTCTCGTTGGTTCGTAGACCAAAAATGGTCAAGGAAGGGAGTTCCAGGACTATCCATACCACCATCAAGGGCTTGAAGTACCACTTCTCCAACCAAAGAGTGTCAAACTTATAGGATACGAAGACAAAGACAAAGACACAAATTAGCGACAGTATGCATATAAAGTAGGCATCAGCAATCTGATGTCGAGAAAGGCTTTCCATGTTGATCCAAATGAATGAGAGAAATCGTAGTTAGTGTGGAAATACGATGATGAGGGGATTTAAGGTCTTATTTATGCCAGCGACCCGATCAGCGACTCGACACTGCAGAGGAATGGCTCCACTACGTCAGACAGCGCATGATTGATGAAACAAAAGGACCAACACGAAGATGGTTATCTGCCTCCACTCCCTCGTAACTTGCTAAACTCAGGGGTAGGGGATATTGGCCGACTGCATACGCACGCCGCGGTCTCACGCAGACGTGTGGTTCATCGCCCGCTTCCACCGGTAACAAGCAAAGCAGAGTCAAGCTTTCCGCGATAGTTATCACTTCCGGCAACGTGGACTTCGTCCGTACCAGGGGGCTGACGGTGGGTGGCTTGGTCAGCGCACCGGAATCTCCAAGGCGGGGGAAGAGGATGGCCCAGAGGTAGGGGACAAGTGAAAGAAAAGAGCCAGCCAAGGGGGCGGCTGACACGTACGCGGTGCTTGGATCCCTTAGCGGGGGGTATTTGAGGCCTGTTCCTCCCCGTATCTCGCTCTTGCTTGGTTTACTTGCTGCCTCTGCATTCTCCTCCTTTCACGCCGATATATCCATCTCGCGGTGAGACTCCATTGACTTCCCCCCGTATCATGCCTGTACTAATGTCTCTTCCTGGCCCAGATCTAAAGAAGATGGCCAACGCTTGTGCTCACTCGTTCCGGATGATCAAGTCAGACAGCACTCTGATCCAGTGGGTTTGCCAGCACTATCGCTCGGGGCCTCACTGGATGATCTTTGAGTGCACGTACTGCAAGCTTCACTTGTGCCGGCCTTGCACACAGGCTTCGTGAGAGGGGAGTTAAGGGGAAGGGCCACTCTGGATGACTCCGCCCGAACACCGAGGAACACAGGATTGGACGGGAACGAAATGCACTCTTTGAGTAGTGAAAGCCCCTAACGTGCAATGCTTCACCCTTTTATATCCCACACTCGGGCAACTAGACATATCACCTGCCTAGCCTTTCTACTTGAATAATACTCTGAGCCGCCCTTTAATTTGGTTGCTTTCCCTTACCTTGCGGCGGAGAGACTCAAATTAGTCGATCCCAAGACCAGGGAATTCCTGACGAATCTCCTGCCATTCCTTATCCGCAGCTTCTTTGAGAAGATCCTTCATCCTTTCATTATAATCCCCAGTTTCAGCCATTCTATCAAGCTATTAGTTCCTCTTATACTCTGTGACCCAGAATACTTACTTAAGGTGGTAATACTCCTTACGAATCTCTTGCTCAGGAGCGTTATGCAGAGCCTTAATAATTTCGTCCAGCGTCTTCCCCGTTCTTAACGTCTCGGCAACCATACTAGCTACTTTCCTCGTGTATTAAAGCTTTTCTTTTTTGAAACGTAGACGTCTTTTCTTAAGGTCCTTACCCATTAGGATGCTGACCTTCTTCTTCACTGCATCTTTCGTCCTATCTGGAAAGTCCTTGAGATCTATCACAGCCCCACTTTCAACGCGCTCTCTCAACCGACCAAGCTCTTATGGACTCCAATTGGGACATTTCATGCGGGAACGGCGATGTGAAGACTCGATGGAGACCAGGGGAGGCGAGCATGGCGCACTCTGCTCCGTTAGAACAGATTGCGTGCGGGCTACTTCCCCAGAAGAAGCAGCAAAGCTAATAGACGTTGACAGGTTCCCAGACGATAGATCATCCAGAGTTGGGTGCGGGTTGTCAACGTTCGTTACGAATCCAAGGGGACGATCACCATTCCACACTTTGACTTCCCCTGGCACGCCTCGAAACTCGGCCGTAGTTGGAGCCTGATTCGTATGCAACCTATTGTCCTCTTTATCGCCCCATCGAAGGCAGCGGCTCCTTCTTTATAGAAGTTTGCGGCTCGGGGACTCCACCTTATCGCCGCCGTGAGGAGCATCGCCTATCGACGTCGGTAGGACTTTGGAGTGTAACGGCGCAAACTGATCTATTTGAGTGCCTTGCGGGCGGAATCTAACATACTCCCCGGGAGAACCAACAGAGTGAATAATAGACGCTGACGGTTCCTCGGACGATTGATCGATGTAATGGATTAGGCGTTTTCATCGCGTCGATTGCGGATCCATCGGGACTGTCATCGTTCCATACGACTACCTCTGGCTCGGCTGTGAGTCAAATGCGCTTTAGAAGGAACCATATAAACCTATCCAGCGATTAGGAACATCTAGCTAAAATATATACGACTTACATATAACCTGGATCTCTTCCATTAAATAGTAATAAATATTATTATGTTTTCGAATAGTTTATTTTAAAGCCCTTAAACTTAGTCGTCTTAAGATATTTAAGAATCTATTGATGGTACTCTATCTCGGATAGGTATGAAAGGACTCGATGATTGTTGGAAACTAGGAGGGCATGGCCTGTATATAAACCACCTCCCCACTGGAAACTATATTGGAATTCGCGCGCTTCCAATAGCGAGAGGATCTTAGGAGAAGACATAGGAGTTACCATCGCACCGCCTGTCCTAGGGGAGTCTGACACGCGTTGTTGGCTCCCGCGGCGCGAGCGCTCTTGTGGATGCCATTCTTGGCCTTGAATATGAAGGGGATTGTACTCCAGCTCCTGTTGCCGTGCTATGCGCAGGGGTTGTGTAAGCCAATAATGCCCCAATGGCAGGGGATATGGAGGAGTGGGGTTATCTATCTTGGAGGGGTCGTGTAGTTTCCGCCAGCTCCACTCCTCCATCGTTTATGATTCCCAGGGGGTGGGGCTCCTCGATTTGACCTAGCGTAGTTCATTATCGCATATCTTCCATGAGGAAAGTCGTTGCTTTTGCTGCCTCCCTGTTATACACAGCCTAATGGCCAACCCTGCTCTCCCTCAGCGCAAGGCGGATTGGCGCTGCCGCAGTGAGGCTCAACCTACGAAAGGCAACTGTGCGAACCAGAGCGGTGCCCACGAAGAAGGCAGCGCGTTCCGACTGCCGACCTTCATTAACTACCTTCCCAGCCCTCTACAGCGCCCATGTTTCCTCCTCCCACTAGCCCATTATGCCACGTTACAGTCCCTTCACCTGTTTTCCCCATCCTACCCCATATCATCACAGCCAGAAAGTGAATTGACGATTCGTTCATCTAGAACATGGATAAACGCAAGCGCCAGGACGAAACCTCCGCGCCTAACAATGTCGCCGAGCCTCACGACACTCGCGGAGCCAAGCGCCATAGACGGCAGCTCTGGACCCCAGAAGATGGCATACAGCCGCAAAGACGGACTCCCCCGAACCAAAACGACCGCGCCATCGCGGCGCCTCATAGCTGGCCTCACCCTGGGCCGGATGACGATGATACATCAGCCATGATCCCCCAGCCAGAGATAAGGCCCATTTCCCAAGACCAATTAGTCGCGGAGGTAAAAGATATATACGCCGGCCTTATCATGGTCGAAACAAAATGCATAGAGGTCAACAACGCACAGTTCTCCAACGCCGAGTCAAATCCCAAGCTCACTAACGATCAGTGGCAAGCCCTGATCTCTCTGCATAGAACACTGTTGCACGAGCATCATGACTTCTTCCTTGCCAGTTAGCATCCATCCGCCAGCGCTACGCTGCAACGACTAGCATCTAAATATGCTATGCCTGCTCGCATATGGCGCCATGGAATCCATTCGTTCCTTGAACTCCTGAGGCATAGGTTACCCGCATCTTTGGAACACATGCTTACGCTTTTGTATCTGGCATATAGCATTGTCGCTCTCTTATACGAGACTATGCCTTCTTTCAAGGATATATGGATTGAGTGCTTAGGAGATCTGGGTCGATATAGAATGGCGATCGAAGATGACTATATCCGGGATCGCGAGACCTAGACTGGCGTGAGCCGGCATTGGTACAGCAAGGCTTCCGATAAGTCTCCTACAACGGGTAGACTCTATCACCACCTCGCCATTCTAGCGAGGCCTGATGCCTTGCAGCAGCTTTCATATTATGCGAAGTCGCTCTGTGTCCCGATTCCCTTTCCGAGCTCCCGCGAGAGCATCATGACTCTATTTAACCCAGTGTTAAGCGAGACCCCAAACCGCCTGGCGCCGATCGATGTAGTATTTGTGAGGGTTCATGTCATCCTATTCTCCGGAAAGTCTAAGGAGAGGCTTCAGCAGTCGATGGACGAGTTCATTGAGCAACTCAATGCCTATATTAGACGCGTGACAAAGAGATGGTTGGGCGCAGGGTAAGCACCTTTATTCACATTTAAAGGGACTTCTGCTAACTAGGTGAGATATTATATTGGCATCTCTACTGGCTGCTCTCTTCTTGGCTATGGCGCCGAGTCTAACTTGCTTATGCGGGCCATATCAGAAGAGATAGATGTTGCCACAGACGGGAGCTCCATCGCAGAGGCAAATCCAGACGAGATATTCGACCAGGCCCTTACCTTCGCGGTACGTATCATCGAAACAGTGATGATGCGGTGGGGGGATGTCAACACGCTGCCATTCCTGCACACCGTGTTGGTATTCATCAATCACATGACACGATTCCCAGCGGCAATTGCTCGCATCGAAAGACATTTCCCGTGGAAACGAACATCATTACTCCTGAACTTCCTGCTGGCTTCCCTTGGGCCCGGATATGAATTCGACTCCTGTTTCCGGCTCCCAGAGAATGGCCAGGCTCCTCGGCCTTTGCCTAAGGATTTTGCCATGCGTGGGCTAATCTACACTGGGGCCTACTTCCCCGATAAGTGGTTCAACAACGATGAAATTGATGAGGATGAAAAATTCATCGAGCGGAGGTCCATGGGACGAGAGCGAAAAGATCGCCTTATTACCCTTGGCCGTAGGATTGCAACTTCGGGATCTTGGCTCATCTGGGATGAAGAAACTCGACGCTTTACAGTTCCAGAGGAATATAAGATCGACGTTGAGGATCCTCCCAAACCGATCGGAGAGGATATGGAGAGCGACAGCGATAGCTCCTAAACCCAGATATTGCCTCCGGACCCGCAGTATAGGTTGAAACTTATCTATGTGAGGCTTAGGATGGCTCAAAACGTAAGTAGTGATCCGCTGGCTTGGATATACCGCCGCTAATATCCTTTTAATTATAAGATGGCCTCTATTACATTTATAGTTTAATCTTTTCCTATATAGCTAGACTGGAAGAGAAAGGTAAAAACAGAGGCCGCGATATGGAAATCGACGAGGCCAACATAGAAGTATTGATGCTTTTGGTAAGGTCTGATGCGCCAATAGAGGAGGGCGACTCTAGTTTTCACTATGTGTTTGGATGCACCTATATGGCCATGGGCATCAAACATGAAGTCGAGGGTAAAAGTGACCTCGCCGTTGTCTTCAAGGCTGCAGCCAAGGTATCTTTAGAGAAGGCCCTCCCCGACAGCTCGCGATTTGCGGTTCCAGTATCAACGACGGGAACCACCACTGATGGGAGTGCGGGAGATAAGGCTTGGCGGCAGCTGGAGTAGTGGCTGGGGAACTACAAATTGTGGTTTGTGAGTCGTGGTTCGAAGATTGGGGGTTGGTGATTGGGGCTTTGGTTTCGATGGCCGTGAGACTGCTGGCACCGACAATAATCACATTATCTGGGGTCGGTGGTTGGTCGTTGGCGGCGCTGGTTTCCACTGTCGTGAGACTGAAAGCCGTTATTTTCGTGTGCCGTAATGGCGATCGAGGGCGCGTTTAGTCGAAGCAAGGACCTGGCGCGTAAGATTAGTTAATATTTCGGTTTCCCTTGCGAGGTTATACTTCCCTTATTGCGCCCTCATGCGCGTTCCTAAGAAAGCAGAAGCTAGATTGCTGGCCGAATCGCGTGAGACTTAAGAATCTCATAAGCCACACATCACAAGCCACATATGCTGACTAAGATATCAGTCATCCGGCATCAAACCATCTGAAGCGCTTCTAATGGTTGGGTAAGCGTCAAATCCTTCCCCTATCGTGTGCCCTGTGCTTGTGCTTGGCAACAAGGATGAGGAGAGCGATCTCGACAATGAGGAGGGTACTCTGCCACAGGTACTCCATAACTGTCACGGCCGTTTTGGTGCAAGTTAAGCGCTGTGCATGGGGAAGCTGCTGTGTGCAAGATTGCTTGCCGAGCTGGAGCTCTATGAAGGGTGCTGACCACCCGGGGCGATAATATGAAATGTAGCCGTCTTAATTTTAGCAGATGGTTCCCACACACGGCGATCACGAAATAATAAACGGCTCCCTTGGTTCAACTCTTTATTTTAGGATCATTATTCAAAATTGGCGAGATGCGCCGCTTGCAAAGGTCGACTCTCACGCTCAATCAAAATGGACGACAAGCACGTGACAGGCTCGCCGGCCCCTGGGACTGGAGCCCAGCACGCCCAGCGACTGACCCCGTACAACGCCATGATTGTCCAAGCCCACGAAGTTCCCAGCGCTTACTGCGTCCTTGCTGCAGTCGCGAACTGGTTCTTCCTTACTGGCTTTGTCGTCTTCCCTGGCACGTTCACGACGATGAGCCAAGCCACTGCACTGGGCGATTCCCAGGCTGGTCGCGTAGTGCAGCATGCCGTCCAGAACGCGCCTCTCCTCGTGGTTGGCAGCCTCTGCTGCTTCATTGGCGGCGTTGGGATAGGATGGATTGGGTGGTCTCAGAAGCATAACTATATTTGGCTTTCTGATCGGATCTTTTTGTCGGTATTCCCGAACATTAGCGGCTCACTTTCTAACAACCCCTCTCCAACAGACCCAGTCTCCTTAATTCGGTTGTTGCCCTCCTCATGAGTCTCATCAATGTCTATACGGCACAGGAAGGAAGCTGGTCTGTGACGGCGATCGTGACCACCTGTATTGTCGGAGCATGGGCTTTGACTATGGCACTGTTGTTCGCTTTTAATGAGCTGTGGCTCCTTAAGAGCTTGAGGCAAATGTCTTGATAGCAATCTAACCGTTTATCCTCTAATGCATCCTTCAAGTTGCCAACCCAAACTTCAAACACAAATGATACTGAGAATGCCATGATACTCGCGCCCAACCATGCATACCATTGATACATACTGATCAAAACACAACCCCCCTTCGCTTTATCTGGCACTGATTAGTAAGGTACATCTCAATAACAAAGGGCATTACCAGCGGACTGAAGATATTACTTGATCGGACTGTAGACCATCCTCATCAGCCTGTGGCTGGCTTGCCGCAAGTCGGGCATTGTAGGTCCTTGAAGCCTTGGCCCCCACAAGTTTCGCATCCGGCCATCGGTTTGACAAGCTTGATGTGCGGAAAGTAAATGGAGACTCAAAGTATAACAAGGAGGTCTGACCGAAGGGTACACGAAGGAAAGAGATTTGACTGCCAAATTGTCATTTGGGAACTGCGAGGCATTTAAGGCCGAATGAGCATCACCTTGTCACGCCTGACAAAGTGCGTCATATGACCAGTCATGTGCCCCTCAAGCTAGAGAGCGTTGGTTGGCTGCTTGGCTTGCCTGGGTCAGATGGTACGGATTAACCTTTCGGGCATCAGGCACGACAACTCACCCCGCCAGCCTTCCTCACGACACGCCAATATGAACGAGATCTACCAGGAGCGTGAATGCGCTTGCTTAGCTCGGTTTCGGTCAGACGATGACTTAAATGACCATATTGAGGAATATCGAGTCAGTCCCTCTCCGCTTCTTGTGAACAAGACTAACCTCTCTTTAGTCTCGAGAACGCTATCACTCCATCGAGGCCGAACGATGTCGAACCCACGCGAGAGCCAGTGACGATGATGATCAAGGAGTCCCCGGAAATGGGCCATACAACAAGGGTGGCGAGTCGGCGTTCGAAACTTTGATACACCCTCGAAAATCGCGTGTTTGTCCTCATCCGTTATGTCGCGGACAACCAGAGTTTGGAGCGAGGCTATCACTTCGTCGGCACTTTCTATGTCGTATGTTCTGTTCTTCCCTCAGCATGTGGGTAGCTGTTGATGTCAAAATACAGATTTAGAGGTCCATGAAGTGTGCGTGGGTTGTCACGAAAGTTTCAGACTGGCGAATCAGTTTCTGAGACATATAGAACTGCGCAACGACGAACAACACAACAATCTACCCAAGAGAAAGGCCACATATATAAGGGAAACGTGTCAAGACTTTCGCGACTTGGCTGACGAGGAGCTAGAGGCTTGGGAGAAAGGACAAAAGAGGCCGTTGGCCAACTTAGGAACACAACCTTCACGACGTGCCAAGTTGGACCGCCCTGATGTAACACACAGCTTCCCCATTCAAAACGCCAATGGTATTCACTCTCTCCATGTCTTGGCCCACTTGACTCCAGAACACAGGCGCGCCCTACCATGCACAGCCGGATACGTCGTTGATGTCGATCTCCGATGGCCCCGTGGATTCTACCATTACACAATTTTCCTGCGACTCTATGGATGGGACGACTGGTGCTCTAGCTCCGGTCTTCCTGGCTGTGAATTATCCGCAATTCAACGGTGGAGATCAAGGCAGCGAAACTGTAGCTTATCAGGAGTAGTGATAACCATATGCTTGGGCTCTAAGAAACACTTCCAAACGCAAAGTTGACTCCAATCTTTTCACTCTCCATCTCTGCAACCTTTTCTTTCAGTCCTGGTAGATTTGGAAGAGCCATTTTTGGCAACCCGGTGACTAGCTCCTCTGTCATGAATGTAACAGTGATTGCGTAACCTGCCCGGGTTTCGCGGCCAAGTCGGGCGTCAAGAATCACTCTGTAATATGTTAAAACCCGCAACTGTAGGATAGTATGGAAACTTACAAGCCGCCAGCACTAAAGTTCCCGTCACGAACTTCACAGCCTTCCTCCCGAAGCGCGGCTGGGGATAGTTCGTGCGTGGATCTCGGCCCTTTTTTAGTAGGCAATGCCTTTAGGTGAGAACAGGCATAGTAGTCCACACGGGACCCTTTCGCTAACAGCTGGACCATAAGGGCGCGACGGCCAGTATCTTCACCACCAGCCAGGAAACATTCGATATGGCCTGGCAATGCCCCCCATCTCAGGCAATGAGCTAGGATACATCTTTTATCCTCGAAGAACCATTCCACGATGGATCGTATGTCCTGAATCAAGTTAGCTAATCGCCGTAGGAACTGCATTTCACTTACGGGATTGCCAAGGACGCGCTGTTGTAAAAAGTCCAAGCCATCCTTCGTGAAGAAAGGGAACCCTTTCTGCTCCAACTCCCAGATATGCTGTCCCACCTTCAGATCTCTCAGATCAACAAAGCCCTCGTCGAGGAGGGCTTTCTTAGCGGTATCCAGCGAAAAGGAGATTGATGCCATAAGCTCGCACTGTTGCTGCCCGTTCAAAATGCATTCGGCCTGATGCCAAAGGTGATTTTTTACAACCCCCTCACCAGCCTGACCCCCCCGTTCGGGAGCCTAATTCGAGCACACAACGTGGGTGGGGCCAATACACGTGACACATGTTAAATCAATGGCTCAATGGTTCATTGAGGGGATGTCGCCAGGGATCACCGATCCCAGATGCAACTGGACGAATGTCGACAATAAAGGAAACAAGGCCTCGTAGGAAGTGTGAAGACAGCTGACCTGATAGGACGAATAGTATTAATTGAGACTGGGAAAGCTCTCTGAATGTTTTGGCTGGAACCTCACCTTCGAATATCGGCCAAACCCCGCTTACCAGGCGTGGCAGCAGTTGATGATACATCATCTCAGCTTCGGACGCCAATGGAGACATGTGATACCTAAAGTTCTGTGATAGGGGTCCACTGCACCTAGCAGGCATCACAGTTCTATGATAGGGGTCCACTCAACCTAGCAGGCATCACAGTTCTGTGCTAGGGGTCCACTACACCTAGCAGGCATCACAGTTCTGTGATAGGGGTCCACTGCATGACTATCCTTTGCCCAGTTAGACCAATAGAGTCAAAAGATGGCCTCAGCCAACCCCTGTATACTTTGACCGAATGCAGCATGCCAGACACTTCATACAATAACTGCCAGTCACAACCATAAAGACATGTCTCTGCGTTTATCGAGAACATACAGAGGCCTGTTATGTGGCCAGGGCGTTGATCTTAGAGGAGAGGAGGGCTTTGAGGCTTGGGAAGTGCAGCGGGGATTGTTCCGATGGTGTTGAAACCCCATGGCTCTCATCGGGGCCAGTTATGGAGGCCAAGCACAGCAGGCTGGTGAACAGAGAGAGAACAGAGAGAACAAGACTCCCAGTATAAAATGTAGCCGTTCCTCAAGAGATTGAATCAACGGAGAACAACAGGGAAAGAGCCTCACTCAGCATCGTACTCCAACATAGTTAACTCGTCAACATGAACGATCCGAACAGCCCAAAGGACAACGACCCAAAGGTTGACAGCCCAAAGGACAACAACCCCAATCAGAAACCCAAAGACAACCAGCCAGACTCAGGCCAGAAAGTCCCCCCAAAGGACTCCCAAGGTGCAGTGACTTGATGGCATTGAGAAGATCCAGCATTAATCTCTCATAGAGGAGAAGAAAAACCTTGGGCCGACGGATGAGTGGACACGTGTGGAGTAGCGAGTTAGAGACGGATTAAGATGTAGTCGACAGGGACTTGTGTCAATAGAGACATGCCTTGGTTCATTAGGAACCCTGACTTGAAGCTCCAAGTTTCCTGGGTTTCCCTCAGGCCAGAGTTCAGTGAGACTGTGCAAAGCATCTTGCCATTGTTGATGATGGACTCGTTCTTCGAGACCTTTGGGATGGGTATGATAACCTGAAACTTGCCGTCTGGTGTTAGAAGGGGACCAGACTCATGGTGAATTGCACGTGAGGTTTTCTGGAAGTATTCTCCTTCCACAAGCAAGTGCAATAAGCCCTAGCTAGTTAGCGAGGTGATATGATACTACTGGGGAGTCTTACTAGGCAGTGGATTGTCTCATCGACCACAGCCTGATGTTCGGTTGACCATTCGTAGGCGTATAGGTCGGACTCACTGGTGATACCCGGCAGAGCAGGATCGTAACCACGTAGTTGGTCTGCTGACTTGAGTGCCCTCTTTTGCAGGCGCTCAGACAAACTAAAGATAACAAAGTGCTGGATGATACGAAGAGGAGGAGTGAAGGTAAGCAAAGGCGGCAAGTAAGGAACCAGGATCCCATCCCGAGTAGCCAAGAGAAACCGCCTAA
>SSHR01001238.1:0-13094 GCA_006518225.1 Fusarium neocosmosporiellum | reverse complement strand
GAGGTGCCGTCACCGCCGCGCCAACTCGATGCACCGCTAGACAAAACCCCCAAGCGCGCGCCGCCAAGAGCAAACCCAATGGCCGGGAGCTAACTAGCAGACGGCACTCAACTGAGCTGGGCTGGGCTGGGCTGGGCTCCCAAGCTCCCTCAAACGAACACCCTCCATCTCGAGGACCAACTCTGGGGCAGGATCGACCATCTTGCCGAGCTCCCCTTTGACGCCATCGGGGGAGAGGACACTCGTACCACCGCTTGCGCAGGTACAGACGCCGCGTTGACCACAGCGCGGCAGATTATCCATTCACTGCGGGTCATGACCATGGTTAGACGTTGCTGACATGGGTGATGAAAATAGCAATCGACGTCAGCACAAATCACCCGCTGCAGATCTCATCCCCCGTTGGACGAACGGCCGAACAATCTCAAGATGGCCTATCCAAAACCTCGGGTTGTGTCCCTGATTAGCGTCCATCCCAACGCCAGGCTGCGCCTAGAGGACCAACGTGCAGCCAGAATTCCTTTTGTCATGCCGCCCAAGCGACTCCTGCGTCGATGAAGCCGCTCACGCACAGTCCAAGTCCACTTTACGCGTTTTTACTCACATCTCAGCTCGCCTGTGAAGTACGTGACGCATGAATGCATAAACAACCAATTTCACTCCCCCACGCACATGATCCAACTCACGGCGCGGTTCCACGCCCTCGGTGAAGCCGCCTCCCAGCAGGGCCCCAGTTGGGAAGACTGCTTGTGCTTGTGCCCCCAGTCTGTCGAGCCTATTCATCCCAGTCGCCTGCCAGGCCAGGCCAGGCCCTGGGACCCGTCTCTTCCCAAGAAGTTGGACAAAGGCCCGGCTACCGACGTGGGTCACCCATGCGGCCCCTGTCTTTGAGCCGTTTGTCAACTGTCTTCACGAATCGCAGAATCTGTCAAGGCCAGATCAGGAAATCATGCCGCTCGGAAACAACTGACATCGGATGTGTGCGTCACCCAGGAGCGGAATTGGGTTGATTGGGTCATCTCGGTCTTGGTTTCTCCATGATCCATTTTAACTCTTCTTTTACAACAAAAAGATAAAGTATGCCTAACTACTACAATCAATTACAAGAAGAGGCCAGCAACAAAAAGAACGCCTCCCTCCCTTCCTCATTAGCGCGCATCTGATGTCCAGATGCCGAACAAAATAGATTGCGCTGATCGTCCAGTTTCCCTCCTCCTGTCTGTGCTTTTTCTTCGTATGGTGATCCTTCTCCCACGTTCATCCCAGTTCCCATTCTACCGTGCCTTATATCCAATGCTCATCCCCACAGCTCTCGCTCTTTTTTTGTCCTGCCGCTTTACGCAAAGTTGTCCGATCGGTCCACCCAGATGACCTCCAACTCTGCAACTGTGGAAATGCACAGGTCTATGTCGGCCATCCATGCACCGCTAGACGCGCGCAACGTAGTAAAGTAGCCGACCGAGAATGTGTTCTTTTTTTATTATTATATCCCTTGAGTTGGCAAGGAGCTCCGGTCTGTACCCCGCCCCAGTGTTATTAGGATAACTAAATAATATGGTAAGAATGATTTAATTTGTTAGAATACTGTGCTAAGAGTATTTTCTCTCGGGTAAGGCTTTATGATAATTAAAGTATCCCTTACATAAATAGATATGGTTGGCTTGGATCCGGGCCAGTTGACAAAGGGCCTCTGGGAGGATCTTGCCTGGGCCATCCGTGGCCACTGGCCAAAGTGCCTGATTTCTTATCAGTTTTATCCATCACACAAGTCAAACAACTTACTTTGCAGGCTTGGAAAGCCTCGATTGCCTCTGACATATCAAATCTGTCATCGCCCTCGATCCTTACCTGTAGCAACTTCAAGTGCTCTTCGTCATCGGTTCCTTGTGACTCCTCCCAGTTAATCCTCCCCAGAGAACTCATGATGAGGTCGTACACCTGTTCTAAGTGACCTCTCTCTCCTCCTTCATTCCACAGGGCGATTCCTTGGTTAACATACGAGATAATCGTCTGCCTTGGAGCGATGCGTAGCAGCTGATCTTGTTGACTCTTCAAAGCGGATGACTGAAGAGGGTAGAGGAAGTCACTACGGTGTTCTTCAATGTACGCCTTGGTGTACTTGCAAATGCCGGCATTGAAATCAGTCGTTCGCTGCTCTTCTTGGGTGCGATAAATTCCTTCGGTCCATTCACGATAGTATACAACTCGACATTTAGCATCGAACGGAAGATAAGGCTTGCGGTATAACCCGCCTTGTCTACCGTGTATGAGGAACAGGTCACACCCGTTGTGGTTGAGTTGCTTGACCAGGATACCTGTTCTAGGAGCTGGATCGATCGAGTCATGGACATTGGGATTAAATGAGCTAGGGTACTTTGCCGACCGCATTCCCTTCCCAGTGGTATCGCAGTGTGCGGCAGGCAATAGTTCACCCACAATAAGAGCTAGCTCATCCCTATCTAGATTAGCAATTATAACTTGAGAGTTAGTAAGTGTGATACATACTGGCAAACTTCTGTCACCTGGAGGTCTTTCTCGGTCTAGCGTTGGTCTTCTCTGGGTTCGAACGGGATCGATAGTGTCGCGATCGCGTTCTTGCTATCCTCGGTGGTTCTGTGTGTGCGGATAATCTGCTTGTGCTTCTGGCCTTCCCTGCCGGTGCGGTAGGCCTATCCGTAGGTACTGAAAGCGAAATCAGGGGAGCTGTTCATCGTGCATGGTGCGCTGGTGGCAGCGACGAAGCCTTGAGGGAGAGGAAGGGTGCTGGTGGCAATGAGGTTGTGAGGGGGGAAGAAGGTTGAAGAGAAATGGGAGAAGAATCTGATTGCAGGGTCGAGGTGAAAAAGGAGTTTGGCAGCCGTCGGCAGCTGGCAGATAACTGCAGTGACAGTGAATCACTGTAGCCTGTGCTTGGTCAGTGTTATTTAGGCAGCAGTAAGAGAAGAGGAAGAAAGCAAACCATGCTTCTACAGATAATCTACACGCTTCATCCTGGCAAACTTCCGCCTTGTACACTTCCTCTTTGCACCCAAGCGGTCGTAAAAAAACTTGAGACACCTAGACTTAGGTAGTGAAGGCGGCAGAAATAATAAACCTAACCTAAGAATAGGGAAATTATAAGATTAAATTATAAAATAATAAGAGGTTAATATTCTAATTTTATTAAAATATTTCTATAAAATATCTTATATTCTTTAGGTAAGGATCTATAAGTAGGTAGAGGGGGTTAACTATGTTGTGTCTCATGTTTTTTTACGACCGGGTGGCACCCTTCCTCTTAGCACACCCCCCTCATACCACCACTCGCCCGAAACTTGAAGTAAACAGAAACCACCAGAGAGATTTCTCTCCCCGTACCTATGGCTTCTTCGTTCGACGCTCGGCAGACATCTCGTACATTTACGCGATGCCGCCTGTCTGGGGGCAAAAGTGCTTGAGGGAACTGGGGCTAGAGTCCTGGGAGCAACTCGATAAGATCTGCGAGCAGAAACTTCAGCAAGATATCAGATGATACCTTGCCAGACAATTGCAGCACCATCGTGTCCGATTCTGCGACCTTTGTCGGATTCTTTTCTCGTATCAACGTCATCAAGGTCGATCTCGGTCTTCATTTTTCCATGAAGCATTGTACTTTTATTTTACAATCATAAAAAGATGGAAAAGTCTGCCCGGCTAGCTACCACTACAATAATTACAACAAGATAAGAGCAAAGAGAATCCATACTTCAGCGCTGCGCTTTACGCAAAGTTGTCCGATCGATCAACCCAAATGTCTTCCAACTCCGCAAAACTATGGAAGTGCACAGGTCTATGCTGGTCGCTGTAGAATGGGATCGGCGTATCCAGCTTGACGTGCACTGGCTTCTTCTCCATTCCTGCGAACGCACTTCCCATGAAGCTGTAGTTCCACCTGCCGTCATCCGGTACCAGGAAGAACCCCCTGAATCGCGGGCTTAGGAGCAGCTTGCGCTTCTCGCCCATGGTTGTCGTAAAGCCCTGGGGCTGGTCGCTCTGAATGTCCTTGTTCTCTGCACCCCACTTGTAGCCAGCAGGCGTGAGACCCCAGGCGGAGAGAGACACACTGCCGGGTGTGAAGGCCACCGATACCGTCACCGTGTTGGTCTTGTCCCACTCGCTGTGCGCATCGAGGAGCTTGGAGTGCTCCGTCACGTCTGTGGCAGACATGTACGGCAGCTCGTTGCCAGACACCGTGTGGATCACACCCAAGGGCTCCATGCCATCGAGGAACTCGCTCTGTGGGAGCTGCTGCGGCAGCTGCACGTTGCGAAGGCCGCCAATCTGGGGGATCATGACGATGCACTTGATCTCCTTGACCTGGTCGTTGTCCGGTGCTGATGAGCCATACAGGTAGCCAGCCACCTGCACCCTGAGATCTGCAATGGTGATGAATCGCTTCAGAATGTTGTTGGGCATGACGTAGGTGATGTCGTCCAGATCGTTGTCTACTGATGAGACGTAGATGTTCTTGGCTCGAGTCCGCAGGTTGGATGTAGCAATTGCCCGAGTTCGCCACTCGGTCTTGGAAGCAAACGTCTGCTGCTCAAACTGCGACGTAGTCGTAACGATAATCTCCTCGCCGTGAACGTTCTGCGTCTTGGTGGTTACGGCCGTCAATTGCGCCTGTTCCTGCTGCTGCTTCTCAATCTCGGCCGCCTGTTGTCGCTGCATGGATGGAGCCGAAATCTCCATACCAAGGATAATGTCTCGAACTTCACTTGTGGTCAAACTCGACACATTGACATTGTTCTTCTTGCCGTAGTCGTTCAGGATGAGATCTCGAAGCTGCGTCTCAACCTTAATCCACTCCTCATCCGGCAGGGATGGCCAGATGTGGTGCTCGTGGGTGATGACGGTCTTGTCGGGTCGAAGGATGAGCTTTGTCTTGTCCGGGTTGACGTGGAGCGAACGCAGGATAAGGACGAGACGGGAGAAAGCAGTGTAAGACGAGATGCTCTTGAGCCACTCATCGTACAGGTTGAAGAGCACCATCTGAGGCTCGGTCGCACGAAGAATCATGTCTCCAAGCTTCTCCACCTTCATCGCGGCCTGGAAGGGGAGCTGCAACTCGGATGCTCGGATCGAAATGTTGGGAAAGTCGAGCAGATGGACCTCGAGGGGATCCAAAAGACCCTTACGAGTCACGATCAGTTGCTTCGGCTGTTCCTCCACAGGCAGAGAGCGAATCAGGGCAGCCACCTCTTCGGCAGTCTTCCACTTGGCCAGCTGACCCAGACGTTTCTGTCCGGCCCAAACGCTAGTGTGAATGATCTTGAGGAAGAGTTGACCGGTTCGGGGGTTGAAAATGAAGATAGCACCGTTGATAGGCTTGGTCGTCAAGTTACCCTCGAATGTCTTGTGGATGGTCACACGGTAAACGTTAGTGTCATCGATAAACAGCTGCGTCTGGTTGCTGAAGAGTTCCGAGTAGTTTTGTGAGTTGAGGAACTCCTGGTTACTCTCAGAGGCGTACAGCTGCAGACCCTTTCGAATACGCTCCCGCAAGACGTACAAGGCGGGGTTGGCCTTCATGATCTTGGCCATGGCTTGCTGAACAAGGACCTTCAAGCCAGGGAAGTACATGCCGTAGGCAGAGTACAGGTTGTAAGCAAGATCAATACCAACCATGAGACCGGTCGCCGAGGGGTAGATGCTGGCACTGTCGGTTGTGTAGTCGAGGTACTTGGCACGGGTATATCGCTCAATGTCGTGAGAGTCGTAGTCACCGTATCGAAGCTGGACATCAATCCAGAACTTGTTGGTGGTGGTGGGCTCAATGACGTCCTTGGTGTCGTAAAGGAGAGATGGTCGCGTGACATTCCACTTGTGGTTGGAGAACAGCAGAATATCGGCGCAAGAACTGTTCATCTTGTACGACTTTCGAGGATGAATGGTCTCCTTCTGGACCGTCTCAATGCCGAGAGACTCCAGCTCCTGGTCAAACACCTGGCACAAATCCATGACAACGGACTCGTGAATCTTCTGCCACAAATGGGCTCGGAAGATCTGGATAAGCGAGATCTTGAGAGTAGGAATCTTTCCGTGCAAGAAGATACCCGTAAGATCAAGCTGGACCTGGAAACCAACGTAGACGTTGGCTCGGTTGATGGTGGGTGACCACCAAAGAGTGAATCGACGGTTAGGAATTTGGTTAAGACCGGAACGCTGAGCGTTCGTCAACTTCTTGAACTTCATGGATTCTGCGAAATCGTTAGCACTTTGTTTAAATACGTTTTCACGTTGGGACATACCTTCAAAGCCACTGTTGTGAAGCACAAGATAGTCATGGCGAAGATAGAGCTGGTCACCATCGACTCGGAAGCCAGCCCATTCGGTGCTCTGTGGCTCCAGCACAATGTCCTTGATCATGAAGCTATGTGCTTGGGGAATGAAGCGTTCAGCTGCCTTCTTGCGGGCTAGGAGACATGGAACCTGCTTCAAGTCGCCGAAGATCTGGGCGACCAGCTGAGGAGACTGCACTGTACGAGCCGGATTCCAACTCATTTGCCGTTTGGTCCAGACGCTAAATCCCAGTGACCGTGCAAGAGCTACAGTATCCCAAAAGAGCCTCGAGTGCCAGTTCTCGCTCTGGCTGTAGCCGAACATGTTTTCGGGGTAAACATACCAGCCATCAGAGTCGAGTAAGCCTGCGAGCACTGCGAGACGAACGGAGCGCGAGTTCTTCATGTATGCAGGAGGTATGTGCTTGTTGTCGTCATCAGGACCCCTGACCGAGTGGTGCGTAGATACTCCAAGCTCACGAAGGGCAAGGAGAAGGGTGTTGATACCGACGCGGCGCCCGGCGATCTCCTCAACAAGCTGCTCTTCTTCCTCCTGCTCTAGCGCACCATACGATCGGGAGCCAAGCTGCAGGCGAGTGGTCTGTTGGCTCTGGGGTGGATCATCCACGTCGTAGCCTTCATCAATCTCACTGACGAAGTCTATGAGGTCGAGATAGGCATCGTCCAAATCGGCATCTTCCTTATCGTCCAACTCAGGCGTGCCAGCGAGACTCATGAGCTTATCATCAGACCTGAGCTGAGCAAAAGCGTCTTGGGGAATAGACTCCTCGGGCGAAGCACTTCGCTCATTGAAAACCAGCGAAGAGGCAAAGGATGTGTCCAGGTTGGGCATGACATCTCCGATACGACGGCGTTGAGGTGAAACAGGGGCAGAACTCAAGGGGCTACTCATCATATGCTTGAGACTGGGCAGTCGTACATCCTCCACGTCGGCCGGGGAGCCAGATACCGGGGGTTGCCAGATGCGGGCTTCGCCGGGCTTGCGGTCAGCCTGGAATGTCCATCCAGCAGCGAGACGTTGACTAATGATAGTCTGACGGGCCTGACGTCTCTCTGATCGGTTGACTGGGGCTGGGACAGTAGCGGGTGGAAAGGGACGGTCGGCAACAGATGTCCTTCCAACAGTAGCGTACGATATACCTCCATGCCAGACGAAATAAAGGTCGAGCTCAGCAGCGTGCCTAGCCAGGAACTCCCGAATTTCGGCCTCATGGTTGTTGGTGATAGTCGTAGAAACTCGAGTTCCATCCCCAAGCCAAAGTCCCAAGAAGTAGGGGTTGACCGGTACAGTCTCCTCGGGCAACTCAAAGCCGGGTGATCTGAACAGCCGGTACTTGCTCCTTTCCTGCGGATGAAGCGCTGCGAACTCAGCAGCCGTCATCTCAACCGTGTCGTAACGCTCAGCAGCAGAGACCTCTTGGGGGGCCAGACTCGTCAAGCCCGCATCATCCGCTCCATCATCATCATCATCAGACTCCTCTGAGCCAGAACCGACATTGTCTAATTCAGGCCTGGAGGACGGCAGTGACGAGAAGGCGTAGTACCGACCATACTTCCTCAAGTTGCGAGAATAGTACACTCGGATCCTGAGGTTAGAACCAGCCTTATTCCAGAGCAGAAACATGTTCGGTAGGCTGCTGTCCAGTTTGATCTCTCCACCCTTGCCATCCGCGGATTTGGCCATGAATCGATCCCGGAGGTTGTCAAGGGTAACGTCACCCGCAGCGTGTATCTCACGGCTCTTGGCAACTGCAGCTGCGAAGGCATCCTCTTTGCTGGGATAGAAGACAGGAGGATGGTCCACGTGGCCCTTTAGGTTTGTTCTCCGCGAATTGCCCCAGGCAAATGTGGCATACTCGGCACGAGAACCACGACCAACCGGCAGATTGACAATGTAGGATTCTTGACGCGCTGTGATGCCTATCGTACCGTTGAGAGCATTTCGAATGTGAGCCTCCCCGGTTCTGCCTCGTTCAGCGTTCAGCAACCAAGCAATGGCACTCTTGAGAGCAGCAATAAACGTTGGACGCTGCTTGACGAGATTGTTTGGCCGGTCTTCGGCAGCAGGGTCGGAGCTGGGAACTGGCAAATCACCAAGCTGTTCCTGAAGTCGTGGAACATGCTCCTGGGCACTGGGTCCTTGGTAAACGTTCCCACTGACCTTTTCTCTGTGAAGAACCAGGATGTGGTTTGGCGTAACAACCAGGTCCTCTTTCCGGCTCCCAATCTTGATACGGTAGAGGCGATCCGAGCCGCTAACGATGTTGAAGGCCCGGCGAGGTCCTCCATCAGGGCCCAGTAGTAGATCATCCTCCTTGACATCCTCAACCGCAACCTGGGAGTGGTCATATCGGAGCAACATGGTACCCTTCGCAAGACAGGCTTTCTCCCAGAAGAGACCTTCCCATGATGGGAAACCGGTGGCTTTGAACAAGGTGTGCTCCAGGATAGTTTCAACACCACCCAGGGCTTGGATAACATCGGTTCGGTAAGCGTTGAGATTCCAAAGTTTTCCGTCATGACGCTGACTAGTCCACCAGAAAGGGTTATTCTTCATGAGCTGGTAAACCTTGAACTCTGCTCGGGCACGGAAACCCTTGTCGAAGCTCAGTGTACTTCGGTCCTTCTGGAACAGGGTGTTGATTCGAGGCAGACCACGATCCCAGCTATCCTCGAGATCTTCGAGAGTAAGACGACGGTTCTGTTGATTAGCCTCGAGACGCTTCTGCGAATACTCGGTCCAGACGCGTTGAGAGTCGATGAACTCAGCCTCCCAGGGGATGATGTAACGGAAGATGTTGGGGATCAAAGTCTCCTCATCATGAGTCATTCCAGCTCTGTAGTGAGTAACGCCAGTGTCGGTTTGCTTCGACCAGCGCTTGTCGCTTGCGGGAATGAGGATGTGAGAGCCAGAAATCATACCAAGACCACCCAGTTCCTTGGGGGTATAGAAGACGGCAGGAGGGAAACGAGACGGCATTTTGGAGTTCAGACCAATCTTGACACGAGTCTGAATCTTGGTCTCGCACTTGACAATCGTATCAAGAAGGTCGACGGTGGAGACAGCTGCCTCTCGGTAGTAGGTGAAGAGTGCGATCAGGGCAGTGTTCCACTTGTTGGCAATCTTTGTGAAAGTGGTGGAGCCCGAGGACATGAGAATTTGTCGAATACGGTTGTTGAACTTTTGGATATCCTCCTCAGTAACCTGCAAGAAGGCATGTGCTGTTCTCTCCTTGGTGGTGTTGTCGACGAGAGACCAGACACTGTCCTTGACCGGGAACTCATCGTTCTGATTCCGAATCTTTGGCAAAATACGGACCTCAAAGCCGCACATGGAGAAGAGCAGGTTAGGGTTATCGCGACTGTAGACACTCACGAAGCTGTCATCCCACTCAATCGTTGTCACGGATCGAGGCAGACGATTCTTCATGTCCCAGAAGACAGCTCGGCCGAGGTTCACGTCGTGGCGCATCAACCGCATACGAGAGTCTCGGGGCCAGCACTTCTTGCTCTTGTATCCAATAACGTTCTCGAAGTTGGGGTCAGGCTGCTCAGTGAGGAACCGCTGGATGAGGTCTCTGGACTCTTCAGCTGTAAATCGAAGGAAGATCCAGACCTTGTCGATGTATCGAGTGTAAAGTCGGATTGGGTGGCTAGTTTCTGTCTCGCGGTCACGGAACTGCAAGAAGTCGTTGGGACTCTGAGGAGGTCCAGCGATCTCACTGGCTCGCTGAGGTCCAAGCAGAAGAAGATCCAGGACAAGGCCGTAGTACTGGAACACGAATGCAGAGAACTGCAGACCCCGAATCATGCCGTAGCTGTTGACATGGTTCATGTCCTTGTACGTAAGCTGAACGTTGTTCTTGGCTGTGATGTAGTCGGCCAAGTTGTGGTCCATGATCAGCCTCAGCAGAGAGTTGAGCAGCGTGAGCTCCATCTTCTCATACACCTTGGAAAGCTCTGTCTCGATCATGACATTGCACTCGCCATTTTCAGACTGCCAAACACCGCCCAGGTTGTTGATACCTTGCGCCCACTTGTAAACCAACAAGGGGGGGACCTCAGAGTCCGAAGGCTTGATCCATGCTGGGAAGAGGTGACGCTGGTCCGCCTGGTACCAAAGGTACTGGTCCAGATAAGCATCGCTGATCTTCTCGATGGGCTCAATGTCATAAACAGGGTTAATGGTGCTGTAGTTGTCGTTCATGTCGATGTTCACCTCCTTGAAGGCACGCTGAGTAAGCAGGAACCGCTTGATGCGCTCCAGGGTTGTACCAGGGCTGTCGTAAGCTTGCTCAATCAATGCCAACTCTTCTCGTTGGCTCTGGTTGAGGCGGCCCTTTACCGAGTAAGCTTCCCTCAGACGCTCGAGAGCGAGAATCAAGATCTTGGTGTCGTGCTTGTAGGAAACACTGGGGAAGGGGATGGGGGAGAACTTGCGCGACTCGAGCCAGTGTACAGTAGTAGTGTAAATAGCGACAGCTTCCTCAGACGAGACATAAGGACCGTCCTTCATGTGGTTGTGCTGTCGTTCTTGCTCGGCCTTGAGCCAAAGACGTGTCAAACGGCCGACGTTCTTCTTCGCCACCGTCTTGTCGACAGTGGCACCTCTTCGAATACGCTCACGGTTGTAGTGAGCGACCGAGATCCACCAATCAGCCTTTGACTTGACATAACGAAGGATGATATTCTCGATGGGCGCAGGCAAGCCAGGCACCTTCCAAGGAATGTTGCTCTTCCAGCATCTCCACGCCTCAGACAAGTGTTGGAGGACGGTGTTGACCTTGTTCTGCTTGATACCCTCGGGCATCATGTCCATGAGATCAGCCATCACAGACGCGCGGAGTTCCAAATCGAAATGGGACTCGACACGCTGCTTCGTGACAGTCTTGGCCACTCCCTTGCTGTGTCGACCCTCGAACTGACGGGACAGGAGATTGCCCAGCCATCGTTCGAGGAGGGGAATGATACCTCGCATAAAGAAGAGCCAGACTCTCCAGGCGGGAGCCCAGAAACCACAACCAGGGCCCTTGCCAACCGGGCCAGAGTTGAAACGGTAGTAAATGAGATGCTTCAAATCCTTGCAGGTTCGGATTTGGTGCATCAACTTGTACTTGTATCGGTACATACCGGTGAGCTGACCGACATGGTTGAAGGCGTACAGAATACCATCGGCGAGCTGGAAAGCATCGATGTTTCCAAGTCTGTATTGCACTTGGGCATCGACAATCAGCTTTGTCAACCTCAGGATCTCACGCATCAGATGGAATGCGTTTCCGAAACGAGACTTCTTTCGCTCCTTGGTTGTCAAAGTCTTAACAGGCTTCAAGTTGAAGTTGTAATCGAGATGGAGGTATGTCAAATTCTTGCGGTGGATGAGAAGGTTGAGCATGTTGAAACCCTGACGGCAGACCTGTAGACCAGCCTCAACCCAGTCGATTGTGGTCTGCTGGAAGAACTTGGTTTGCTTGAGAGATCGCAGCAAGTTCTGCTTGTTCTGTGCCTTGGGAGTCTTCTTATGAAGCTCGTTGAGAACAAAGTTCTTGAGGAGCTTCTGGTACGAAACTCGGACCTTGACTGGAGGTCGGTCGGACGGAGGGTGCTCGAGGTACCACTGCTTAATCAGAGGCACGTCTTGCGCCCGCACCATGCTTCCCGAACGTCGATCGAAGGGATATGGCGCCCACCACAACTCAACCGCCGACGATGTGTCCTCGTTCTCAAGGTCTTCATCAGCAAGGAATGGCTCCATGCCGGCAGGGAGTTGGAAGGCATCTTCCTCAGGCTCCTCGACGTTTCCAGGTCCAAAGAGCTCGTCCTCGAGTGAAATTTCAACATTCTTCGACGCAACAGTTCGTGAAGAGATAGGGTTGATTCGGCGATCGAAGTGGAAGGTCGGCAGGTCGGGGTCATCGGCTCTGTTGAACACAACCTGGGGGTGAGAGTGCCACGACAGGTGCACACTTCTCGGGAGAGAGTTGTAAAGGAAGGGGTAAGCCACTCGGAACTCGGTTCGAATGGGGTTTCGGAAGATGATACGGTCGATGGCGTTGAATTCGCCAAAGTCCTCGTCATTAGNNTGTATAGGGGCTCGAATCGAGGTCCACCGGGCAGAGCGACGTTGAGCGCCTTGGCTGTTAATAAACTCTTGAGGTCGAAGAGATAGAAGTAGTTTTTATCCACGACATCGGAAACGAGAGGCCGACTGAGACGGAATAGTGTGGCCATCTGGGGTAATGTGAGGTTCCAGGACTTGTAGCTCGGCCCGTTGACATGGGGTGTGTCCAGGAGGGGTCGGTGGTCGTAGAACCATTCGTAGACTGCTGCATCATCATCCTCATCGAGTTCCATCTGAATGGGCTCCAGGGGCTCAACATCCTCCAAGTTCTCAGACCACGACAGGGGGGGTTCTTCGTCGTCAAACGNNGTCCACATCATTGCCCACTGCGCAAAGAAGACAGGCTCGATGACTCGGGGGATCTCGTTAACGAGGGTTAGGCAGCCGTTGACGTGGTACAGAACCTTGACTTCGCGCGCCGACTCCCAGGGCATGGGCATGTTCTCAAGGAGCTTCAGGACAGCATGAGGCATGAACTTGAGGGCTCCCAGGTAACTTCGCTTGTCGTTTGTGTACTTCTTCTGTGACACATCGCCAATGTCCTTCACGATCTTTCGCAGATGCTCGGGAGGCATGTCCGCCTTCTGAGTCTGAACGAAGCCGCCCTTGCGCTTCTCGCCAAATCGATTGCGCTGGTTTCTGACCCATTCTTTTTT
>SSHR01001231.1:0-48949 GCA_006518225.1 Fusarium neocosmosporiellum | reverse complement strand
AGGGAGGACGTTATCCCCAGGAACTCGTCACGTTGGATCGGTCTATCGATCTTGGCAGGGCTCAGCTGCAGATGCCAAGTCCCCGGAGTCCAACCACGAGCGACGTCCCGACCTCATGGGTTCGGACTGTCGGGGATCAAAGCGGCGAGGCCTTCGGTAATAGCTGACGCCGACACGTCCAGACTGTTCTTGACCAAGAAAAATTCTTCTGAGCCAACAGCTCGATAGCTTGAGGCCAACACGGGAGTCGAGAGCTGATCCTTTGATCTTTGTTGCCTCTTGTACTTTAATAATGCAAGACGATGGAAAGAGATGGGACGTGTGACTTTGAGCTAGGCGCTGCCTTTGCCTTGTAACGGGAGTAAGCTTAATTGTTAGGCCAAGGACCTGGGTTCAGTGACCTTGCTCTCAAGACAGGCCCGATTGGCGAGTGACCCGACATGTCACATATCACCTATTTGTAGGTTCTTCATGACAAAGGACAAAGCCGGGAGGAAACGCCGCTTGCACGTGGATTTATTAAACTCATTATTGTGTCTCAAGTACTGCTCGCTTCCTCACACGAGGATGTGATGCGACGATGAAAGGCTCCCTCTCCTGGTGCCCACCAGACTGTCGGTTTCGCTTACATGAGCGAGATGTTGTTCCGTTTAGGTATGACAGGGGTTAAATCCCTTCAAGATTATCTTGTCGGTATCGAGACGCGATGGCAGGCCGAGAATAGTGCACGAGGCGAATGGGTGGTCAACAAAACTGAGGCTTCGGGAGGAGCATGAGTCACCAGCAAGACGCATTCTTTAAAAAGGTGTAATTACCTCCCAAGGCCGGGTCAAATTGGATTACACGATACTGTCCCTACTGTTAATTATTGATCTATTGTCCTGTGGGAGCGCCACGGCCCACGGCAGCAAGACAGTCCTAACAAAGTGTTCACATCTCAATCAACTCAAAATGTCGCATAGCGCCGAAGCCTGGAGACATCCATCCATCTTGCATCAATATTTCCGATACATATCCATGATACTTGAAGCATAATAAGGGTCCGCGTGCCTTATTTCCCACACAAGTCAACTCCTAAGTGGCAGTTTCAACTCTGAGTACTCACCCGCCCCTTCCTTGTCCCCCCCTTCACACAGCCTCAACCTCACTAGATCACGCCCAACACAAGAGATCCCCCGACATGTTTCAGCATCAAGTCATCGCCATGGAGAAAGGGGCAAAGCTTCTTCTTCGCATCACCGGCAAGCCGGAAAATGCAATGAAAAAGGAGAGTGCGCATCGCCTGGAGGCAGTGTAATACCAGGGATACTGGGAAGACATCAAAAATTATACCAGAGACTTACCAACATGCCGCCTCGAGGGGGGTTAGCACACGGAAAAAACCCCAAGAGGCAGCACCTGTCCGACACCTTGAACGTCGGAACAGGCCGGCGAGTACAGTCAAGCACTCATACAAAGTATGGAGAAAAGAAGAAAAGAACTGAACGACGAGGCGAAGAGGGGGTTTTATGGCCGTCAAGCAAGCCCCCCCAGTTCCTGACCTTTCGATACACACCCACGACCCGAGACAGAAACAACGACGATGGTAATAACTGTGCTGGAAGGCGAGTACTCTGACGACAAGGCAAGATCTAATTCTAGAGAAACAAGCTCATGTGTCCAGGAAGGCGTCCCGATACATTGCAAGACCTGGCATGGATGACACGGTCGAGGTTCTACATATCGGTGTGACAAAGGGCTTCAAGTACAAGATGCGACGACAAGACAGAATAAAAGGATCAAACAACGAGCCTACGAGGGCAATTCTGTCAATTCACCAACCTCTGCCCGAGATCGTTGCTCGCAGCTTTGTACGAGACTTGAGACGACGGGCGATGATGGTGGCTGCCGTGTCACAAGGCAAGCAACATCTTGACCATAGCCCGGGGGACGGCCAATGCCCAAAGTAATGCCGCAAGCACACCCAGCACAAGGTCCCAGCACAAAGCTGGCGAAAAGAAGAAAGGCTCAAACGAGCAGCCGAAGAGAGCACCCCACGGCCTTCTGGTGAGCATGCTGGGTTCCAACTTCTGAAGGGGACAACAACGAGGACATCAGCCATCCTGGAAGGTGTGGAAATCCTTCGAAAGGCAAGATCTACCTATTAACCTAAGAAGAGAGAAAAGTTACCATGCGGAAAGAAGGATCCCTGAACAATGCAGTGCAGCACCTGGCTCGGTACCTTGAGCGTCGGAACCCGACCCAGTACAGGACGGGGAAGAAAAGAAGAAGAGAATTCAGCTACGCACCTACGAGAGCAACTCTGTCAATCTCTGAAGAGGACCTTGATTCCTCGCCGTCTACATGAACCGAAGTTTGAAGAACTTGGTAAAGAACAGTGAGGACAGCAACCACCACCTGCGGGTACGCGACTGCTTGGACAGCAATGGCCCAGACTCGAGAGAGAGACCCAATCGACAACCTCCCGGAGCTCGGAAAGGGGACAACGTATCACAAAAGGCAACGTCATGCGGACGGGGCAGCCAGGCAAGAACGCTCAAGAAGACGATAACCGCGAGACGAGTCCTTCCAATTTGTGCTCGGGATGCACAGTATATACCCAGGATGAAGGAACAGTCTTGAGGATCGACGAGCCATTGCATCAAGAGGAAGAATTGAGGAGAGTGTAACAGAGTGACTGAGTCTGAGGCTGTCCTAGGTGCAATCTGGGCAAGGTGACTGATGTGGAGAGCTTCAAGATAGAAGTATATCTGGCATCGTGGCCGTCAGAGTAAATCAAGGCCCAATTCAATTACAGAGATCCTCTCCACGTGAAGCAACCACAGTCAACGTACCGAGAGCCCCATCATGAACTTCCCTCGTGGCCGCCAAGCTTCCTTCCAGTGGAGATCCATTGTCATCCACCGAAACGGGTCTCAAGCAGCGACCAAAAGTCCCCGACCAGACCCAGAAAGGCCTCGTCGCGCGCCCTTGTGTGGGGATGGCTGCAACGTCGATGCTTGATCTGATAAGATAATCTCGTCCGCTTGGCTCATCATCGTGGAGCCCTTACCGAGCCTTAGCATCAGATTGATCAGCACTGAGTGCGTGGTTTTACGAGTGGGTTGGCCCAGCCGAGGCAGGGATCGGCCGTCGTTAAGGGTCTTTGGCGGCATGTTTAAGTAAACGACGGATCCAGGTTGAACTCGCGGCGTGAACAAGACGTTGCATCATCCTCTCTGACAATGGCAGAATATCGACACTTTACTACTCCTGATCCTCAATGGACAGACGTACGTTGAACCATCGCGAGCATTAGGGCATGTCACTGAAGCAACCAGTTCCCAAACAATCTGCCACCGGGTACAAAGGTGGTACGGGGCATGCCGAGAGATCATGATCCCATCACTCCGCAGGAAGGACTAGACATTGTCGAGTTTGACGTCCCCGTGAGAGGCGGCACCCCCATCACGCTCCGGACATACAGACGAACCGCCAACCGCGATGATGCCCTGCCTCTGCTGGTGTACATGCACGGCGGCGGCTACGTCTTTGGTGGTCTCGAGACGGATGATTCGACCTGTCGAGCAATTGCCCTAGAGCTGGGCGTCGTTGTCGTCAACGTCAAGTACCGACTCGCTCCCGAGCACAAGTTCCCCGTCGGCTTTGAAGACTCCTTCGACATTGTTCGCTGGGTAAGGCATGCCTCCAATGACCACTTCACCTCTAACATTTCCCATGTAGGCTGCATCGTCAGAAGGCCAGAGCAAGCTCAATACCGATCTCGCCAAGGGCTTCATCCTGGGCGGCACTTCAGCCGGCGCCAACTTTACCGCTGGCATCTCGCACTTGGCCCGTGACGAGGGTCTCTCACCAAAGCTCACAGGTGTCGTCTTCCTCGCCGGTAGCTTCTGCCATCCTGATGTGCGGCCAAAGAAGTACCTGGACCGCATCCTAAGCATCGACGAGATTAACGATGCGCCCGGCCTTACTCGCAAGTCCATCGACTACTTTTCAGGTACCAAGCCGCTTGAATCCCTGCTTGAACTCTAGCTGACGTTTATGTAGAAAAGTACGGTGCTCCGCCAGAAGACAAGCGTCTCTCGCCTCTGCTGTTCGACTCACACGCAGACATTGCCAAAAAGGCGTACTTTGCCATCTGTGGATGGGATCCTCGACGAGATGAAGCGCTCCTTCTTGATCAGATTCTTCAGGAAGAAGGACTGTCTACCAAGAAGCACGTCTATCAAGGGCTGCCGCATGGTTTCTGGACCACTTGCCCAGATCTGCCCGTGTCCAAGAAGTGGTTGGAGGATTTGCTTGAGGGCCTGCGCTGGATGATAGAGTAAAGCGAACAAAGCGAAGTCAGTACGATCGTTCCATCTTATTTCGTTTACTCTGAAGGTGATTACGTCATGTATCTCCCTAAGTGACATGTTGAAATAGCATTGCAATTTGACAGACTCGATTCCTCCTTAGTATACAGCATGTCAATTTACTTTGCCAGCTCGTACAAATCTCAAGCTAACACCCCTCTCGACATTTTCACAGCCAGCGAAATATCAAGTCCTGTTTCTCGAGCATCTCGCTTTCACTCATCACAGGATACCCTCCTCAACCACCTTGACCTTGACCTTCATACCCCAGCCCCCGATCCAGTGCTTCTCCTTGCCAATCTTTTCCACGTCCTTAACAGCATCTTCGATCGTCTCCTTGGTCTTTGCGGGGTCGTCCTTGGTCTTTTGCACGGAGATGGTCAGGATCAGTCCCTCCTCGTTCTTCTCCTTTCCGAGATTCCATGACCACTGGGCAGAAAACACCACGCTGGGCTTGGACTTGTGGATCTTGCCAGCCGGGTACAGGGCCGTGATCAAACGTCCTACTCTGCCGAGGTAACCAGCCCACCAGACCTCTTCGGGGGTGATGAGCTTGCGGAGAGACTCGCGGAACTCGATCTCGCGAGGTGGCAGCTCACCGCCGTACCTCGACTCGAGCATCAGCGCCAGCCTAGCTCGGTCCTGGTGCGAGACGCCGTGGATCGACGACATTGTTCCCACGCTGGTCGAGTAAAGCGCAGTCGTCGAGGCGGTCTCCTTGGACATGAACATGTGTAGGTACATCGAGTTGGCGAACGAATCGACGACGGGCTCGCCAAACTCTTCGGGAAACTCCTTGGTCTTGGAAGGCTTCGGGATCGCATGCTTGAGCAGCTGCTGGATATGATGTCGTGAACCAGGTGCGAAATACGCCGTGGCCACCTCGAGAGGAGCTTCCTGTCGAATGTCAGGTGTGAGCTGGCGGAACAGAAAGCCCTCTCGCACGCCGCCCTGGCAAAAGTGCGCCTCCTTGATGCCCCAGGGGATAGCCTCGGAGAGGACGTTGACGAGGAACGCGACGGCGGGAACCTGTGATCGTCTTCGGTCCGAGACTCGGAAGATGTCCTTTGCGGCGCGGGCAACGTGCTTGAGCGTCTCGGTGTCTTCAAACTGCTCTCGCTGGGCAGTGTAGCCATTGATGATGGAGATGGGATAATGTTTGCCGCGAGACTGGTTGAGGTAAAGAAGCAGATATCCCCAGCCTCTGAAGCCGCCTCCGGAGAGGTAGATGCGATATCCACCTTCTCTCTCGGCCTTTTCGGTCAGCTCTTCAGGGATCTGCAGACGGCTGTATGCATCCTTGAAGTTGCCAATCATCTCGTTCTTGAACGCCTTGACAGCGGCGTCAGCCTCATCCTTACTCTTCCCGTCCTGCAGGTCGTGCAGCTTCCTGGTCAGAGCAGCAGCCCCGTAGGGAAAGCTGAAGCTTCCTCGGGGACTGATACGGATCGAGCCACCCTGGCTGAGCATCCAGGTGATCTGCGTGCTCCCTCCTCCAAGGTCCATGACCAGTCCTTCCAGGCTCGAGAAGCCACTGGCGATACCCAGAGCTCCAATCTGACCCTCTTCCTCCTTGGGAAGAAGCTGCACAGTCAAGCCAGTCTTGTTCTTAATGGCAGACAAGAACTGGTTAGAATTGAGGGCAGCGCGTGTCGCCTCGGTCGCAATGACGTGGATGTTGTCCTTTGTGCAACCAAAGTCGTCGCAGACAACAATGAACCTGCTCATGACTGAACACACAGACTCAATCACCTGGTCCGGGATTGGAACCTGCTCGCCAGTTTCGGGGTCAAACTGGGAGTCGTACAGTGAGATGGACGACCGGTAGACACAGACGGTCGGGAGCATTCGCGCCAGAGGCGACGAGAGGTCAGAAATGGAGAGTCGGATGCCATTGCTAGCGTTACAATGTCAGGTTGACGCTCAAAGGTCCTCATGGGAACTGCTCACCTTCCCATATCCACGACGCCGATCAACTTGCCGCTGTGTCCCTGCCATGGCGGGTGTCCACCCTGAAGGTGAGCACGATGCGGCAGGATGGGCTGCGAGACAGCAGCGCCATGATCAATGCCAAACTCAGTAATCGGGTCAATCTCTTCAAAGTCAGAAAAATCCATCACAAAACGATGTGCAGAACAAAGAGGGCAAGGCCAGTGACGACAGGGACGTCCCCCATATTTAACGCGTCACTGCCAGCCCTTGAACGGCGTCATCCGTCCGTCCCCTCAAAACTGAGCCAGTTACAGTGGCCGTACACGTCGAGGGAGGTGAAACTCCAAGCAAAGACAAGGAACGCTCGCCCGGGAGCGTCATTGGCCGAAGCACAAGCTGAGGCTTCGATAGCTTGGTGAAGCCCTAGCCGGAAGATTCCTTAGCAGCAACCTTATTTGACGACGGCGAGCGGTGGGGCCGTGTCGTGTGAGCTTATCTTTCAGCTCCCATCAAGGTTGAAGCTTCTGTCTTTTCGAGGTTGCGCCGACAGAGCTCGATCGCAAGCAAGGGAGGTTCAAGTATGACAGATCAGCTACGGAACAGTTTGATCCCAATTGTTACGTTTCCTCTACATTGCTTTATCCCCTTCGCATTGATCTTTCTCCTCGGTCGGATACCAAAAGAGGTAAACATCCCATCCTCAGCCACGGGTAGTGGCATATCACCCCTGAACAAGAAGAACTGAACCGGGCTCCCGCATGCTCCTCCAACTCGATCGAGGCGTACCGCTGGCGTCATTTCCCCGGTAACCCCAGGTCAACACCCCTGGTCTTGTGCACCATCGGCACATGCAGGCGTCCGCCTCGAGGGGCATCATCACCGCCACCCCCTTCCAGTAGTTACGTATATCCAAGACTTCCAAGCTTGGATCCTGGTTTTTGAGATGCCGGTAGCACTAGGACTTATGACCATTGTCCGTCATCGCCCACGGTCCGTTCATGGCTTTGCCCTTACACACAGCATCCGGATACTCATGGTCGCAACACGTCAATCAGTATATCCTCGACTCCTTCATCCAGAGGCAATTATGTTAGTACAATGAAATCAATCTAATAGAGTCCTTCTTTTTCCTATATCATATTCCCCTCACCAAGTCCGGGGGTTCAAAAGGCAGCTCGCTCTCGAACCCTCTGTTAAGCAACTGCTCGATTGAGCCGCCAGCCATCAATGCAACGGGGCCGTTACTCACGATTGCTCTTTCACGAGACAATCAAGGCCTTTTTTACTCAAAAATGTGTTGTTCTTCACCAAGTTGAGCCATATCAGAGGGCTTTCAGGAAACCTCCCCAGGTTAAATGGGGAAAAGGCCGGCAGGTTGCTGCTCAAAGTGCTATTGTGTCCAGATGGAAAAACACCCAGCAAGCTGCTATCTGGCCCGATTTTTATCCTCCCATCATCGAAGAAGCGGCAGATGACTACCTGGCGATGGACAATCCTAGCCCAGTGGTTTGACAACCGATTGTTAGACGGCACATGTTACCGCACTCACACGAAACTCCAATGCCTGAGAGGGTCCCGTCGCGAGATCTTTAATGTGTTCAAACAGGATTTGTCGAAAGGACTATTCGAAAATCTCAACGTTGTCGGTCTCAATCATGACTGCGCGATGGACCCCGACTGTTTGCTCGCTCCTGGAATTGTATTAACAGGTTCATCAGGACAAGCTGCTGACGTTCTTTTCCGTTTCTGGCGTCAAGAGTTGAACCCAACTCTATGAACTCAATGGCCTATTCCTTCATTGCAATAGCCATTCTTGCATCACGTCCGATAGTGAGTATCTGGATTCATCCAACCTCAGAGGTCGCAACTGCATGCGAGAGCTACTGTCCTTACAATTTATAAATACCCACTCGCTATAATAACAGCTCAACATCAATACTCATATTTCCTGGCCGTGGAATGTCAAACAAGAAGATCCTACTCTCTCTCAACAGAGAAACCTGTCAGTCAACGAGATCAGTCAGGGTTGAAGTGGAACGGAGAAGAAAGACATCAAGTTTAAAGATGTTGGTACAAAGTCCCGGGCAATCTCGATGAGGTGATCATATTAATCCGAATAAAGACTAATTGGGTACCTATTCGCAACATTTGGTGGCCAGCAGTTGGAGGGATTTTGACAGCCATCACGCAATCACGCCTGCGCACGCCATCTCCTGTTGATTGATCCAGTGGGGAGCGACAGCTCACTATTGATCTTTGTGAGCAAAGCGAATTGACATTGAAAATATTAGGCAAGAAAAACATACAATTTGTCTGACTCATGATGAACCAAGGCCGCTTTCCTTCGGGCTAGAGTGAGTAATTGAGGCTATCCACTAAATCTCCATCCTGAGCGGGGGAAGATCTTCAAACTTCATACTCACCAACAACAAAACAAGAAAAAAAATGCCTTCCAAAATCCTCGTCCTCGACGGCGGCCTCGGCACGTCCCTCGAGTCAAAGTACTCCGTATCCTTCTCCAGGTCCACGCCGCTGTGGTCCTCCCACCTCCTCATCTCGGATCCGGCGACTCTCCAATCTTGCCAGAGCGACTTCGGCGCCGTGCCCGTTGATGTGCTCCTCACGGCGACGTATCAAGCTTCTATCAAGGGCTTCGCTGATACTCGCACTGAAGAGTTTCCCGATGGGATCAGTCGCGAAACGGTTCCGCGTTATCTAGATGACGCTGTGAACATTGCGCAGCGAGCCGTGGGTGACACTGCGCAGGTTGCTTTGAGCTATGGACCGTACGGCGCGTGCTTGATTCCGAGTCAAGAGTACAGCGGTAAATACGACGCTGCGCATGATTCAGAATCCACACTTGAGGAGTGGCACCGTGAGCGTCTAGGGCTCTTTGCAGAGGTTCCAGACGTTGGTAAGAGAGTGAGCCATGTCGCGCTGGAGACCATTCCCAGGGTCGATGAGATTATCGCCATGCGCAAGGCTCTCGCTGCGACGCCTATACTCTCAGATCTACCTTATTGGACTTCATGTCTCTCCCCTGGCGCCGACTTGACACTTCCCGATGGAAACTCTATCGAATCCGCCGTCGAAGCCATGCTGGACCGCGACGTCTCAGCAAAGACGCCCTGGGGCATCGGCATCAACTGTACCAAGGTCGACAAGCTCGATCGTCTCCTACATATTTTTGAATCGACGGTTACACGTCTAATCGATCAAGGCCGCTTGGATGCTTGGCCTGCACTGGTTCTGTACCCCGACGGCACGAACGGGGAGGTGTACAACACGACGACGCAAAAATGGGAGCTACCAGACGACGCCAAGGACCAGGTGCGCTCATCGTGGGAGTCTCAAGTCGAGACCGTAGTCAGGGCCACAGAGAGTCGGGGGAAGTGGCCTGTCATTCTCGTCGGCGGATGCTGCAAGGCAAGGAGTGAGGACATCAAGAGGCTTCGAGATCGTCTTCTCGGGTAAACCACAGTTAAATCCAGCTTCAGTTATATCAAATGGGTATCCTTATTCAATCACTATCCAGTTTAGAGCATGCCCTTCCTCATGGTAGATATCCCAAACCACTTATATCAGCGCTCAGCTCTCTCCCCTGCATCATCTCCGCTATGACCTTGCCCGTCCCCAGCGACAGACTAATCCCCCAAGGTCCATGTCCTGCAGCAACAAATACGCCTCCGTCCGGTCCCTTTCTCGTCCTGTACCCTTGTCTTAAATCTACATCTTCCACCCGCGTAACGTACGGCGTGCCCCGCTGCGTTACGGGCCGGAAGCACAGCCCAGCTTGAACAATCTCCAGCTCACCCTCCGACTTGATCAGTTGTCTCGCGGTAGCTTTCAGCCTGTCCAGAGGACCTTGCATGGGCTTTGCAGCCGTAGCTAACGGTGGTAGCAGGATGGCCGAGTTGACGCCTCCCAGCCAGATATCGCCATTCGGTCGAGCATATATCTCTGGGGAGAAATCATCCAAGCTACAATACAGCGAGTGATACACATCACCCACATCCCCAGGATTCCGCACAACCAGTGAATGACCCGCAAGGCTCAACACCGGTATGTCGATAGCAGAACCTGGAAACATGGACTCTAAAACCTCGGGTGTCCAGCAGCCGGCGCAGACGAGAACCCGCGTGGCAGGGATCTCAGTCTCGGAGGAGCAGTCGGTGAAGCCGATGCGGACATGTGAGAGCTCATCATGGCAGTCGGCCCCGACATTGAGGACTACTGCAGGGTGGTGAAGCCGGACGCCAGCAGCTCGACACCTTTCGAGGAGAAACTGACAGAGTCTAAGAGGGTCGCTATATTCTTTCGCGTCAGCAACTTGCTCATCAGTAATGTCCATTTCCAGTATCTCGACTTACAGAACAGCCGTCCCCTCAGCATTGTCAACCACGCTAACAGCATCACCCTTGACACGCCTCAACCAAGGCGGACTATTCCCATCATCAACTCCCCTCTTCTCCGCCACCAAATCTGCCCGGCTGCCCCCCTCACGTAACCAACCCTCACCTCCAGGTCCATTAGCCCTCCTCCTCGGAGGCTCGTAATTCACCGTCACCGACTTGGCATACGCCCACTTCTCACGCCCATCGTACTGCTTCGCAAGCCTCTCATGCTCTTCAAAGCTGAGAGCGCCCAGGGACGCAAGTTCCGGCGGGAACCAGTCTCTGGCGACGAAGCCGCCGGCATAACCCGACGCCGAGGCAAAGAGCTCCGTAGAAGCGTCGACGACGTGAATCGACCAGCCGGGTTGATGTTCAGAGAGGTAGTAAGCTGTCGCGATACCAATTATACCGCTTCCAACAATCACTGTCGTAGCCATCGGATGAAAAGAAAAAAAAAAGGTGCAAATATATTAACTATAAAGGGTTTGTCGAGGTTTGGGCTCTCAGCTGACAAAAGACGCCATCAAGCTACAAGCTCAATGCAGCAGCAGCCCCCCCGATGACGTTTGTGACCATACAGGGTAAGGTAAACCAAGCTCCAGAATGACCCCGCCATCCAACTCAACCCCCACCTCGTACTGAAGCTTTCGACTCAGCCAACTCACCAAAAAAAGAAATCTTGCGTGAGGCGCCGTTACACTACACCAACCACCGCGAACATGGCTTCCAAGGTTTTCATTGTTACCGGTGCCAGTAAAGGCATTGGCACCGCTATCACTCGATACCTCCTTGGCCAATCTCACAAGGTGGTTGTCACGGCTCGATCGTCTGAGTCTCTCGAGGGGTTCAAAAAGTCACACCCAGATCAGGTCCAATTCATCGCTGGAGACATTGTTGATCCTGAGGTTGGGACGAAAAGCTTTGCTCTCACACACGAGTAGACTGACAGCAAAGTAGATGCCCACCAAGCTGACGGAACTCGCCGTCTCCTCGTTCGGCAAGATTGACGGGCTTGTCATCAACCACGGTCTCTTAGCTCCCAAGAGATTTGCTGACACAACCGTTGAAGAGTGGAAGCACATTTACGATGTCAACGTCTTTAGCGGCATTGCCGTGGTAAGATGCAACCCATCTGACAGATCTGCGAGAGCTGCGCTGACGAATGTTAGGCCCAAGCAGCCCTTAATGAGCTTCGGAAATCCAAGGGGTGCATCGTGTGGGTGTCATCAGGGGCAGCAACTAAACACTACAAGGGTTGGGCAAGCTACGGTTCATCCAAAGCTGTCTACAATTCCATCTCGGCCCACCTTGCTCTCGAGGAGCCCGACATTACCAGCGTAGCCGTCGCACCAGGACGAGTTGATACTGACATGCAGGGCGTTCTGAGGGCCGAAGGCAAGGATAGTATGGACGAGGCGCAGTATGCTTCTTTTGCCGAGGCCAAGGAGAAGGGCACCCTGCTCAAGCCGGAGCAGCCGGGACATGTCATGGCCAAGTTCGTGGCAGACCCGCTCAAGTCTCTGAGCGGAAAATTCTTTACGTACGTTTCACGACATGCCGTGGGATCGACAGCTAACGTTCATGCAGATGGAACTCACCAGAGGTTGCGGCGTATCAAGAGTAGAGGCTCCTTGAGAAAGTAGAAGACGGGATTCCTGGATACTCAAGCAGATGTTAGCTTTATGTCTTGACAAGTACTGAAACAAGCAGCAAGGTAAATAGACAAATGCAAGTCAGGCGAAAGATGAAAAGCTCTTAGTTTGCTCCACATGGACATTCGGATTTAGCATGGAATGTAAGTTTCTTCATCATAGCATTTGATGATGTGTCGAGAGAGAAAAAGAAAATATGTTCTTACCTGATAGTTGATGTGACACGCAGCGTATGGCATGTGGATCTTTCAGGCAGTGTTCTTTTCTCCCGTCAGTTCCATTGCCTCCAGCAGGTAGTTCAACAAAGTTGTGGTATCGAATGCGCTCAGGCTATCGAATGTATCCGTCATGAGATGTCGGTATTTGATAGTACCAGATAGCAAAAGGCATCACAGCAGGGTCGAGAGGAGGGTCGCTGCTGGAAGGGTTCTTACAGCATGGGACAAAGAGCGCCGGCCTGAACTTTTTGCTGTTAGCCATGTCCAAGCAGTGGGATCAAGCTTCAAAAGACAAAAGAATTGAAATCAATCAGAAATGTCTATTTGGCATAAGACGAAGTCAATCAGCACCGAGGCTTGTCGGACCTCTAAGACTGGGGCGACAACTTGTCTCTTCATGCGATGCGATTGTGCAGAGGGAATCGAGGCAACTTACTCAAGGCGGCAGCTCATTGTTGACAGGAATGTAGAGCAAGAGTTTGAAAGATAGCAACATGGCAAAGCCCAGAGGCCATTGGTGCAGAAGAGACCATCAGGAGACGTGGTCTCTGTCTGGATTGTGAGCAGAGAAGGAGAGAAAGGTGATGATGAAGAGAAAGGAATTTTTTCAGATTGGAAATTTTGGCCGAAGAAAATGCATGCGCGGAACCTGGTCCGTGCACTGAAGACGCGCCGCTGAGGCAACAAAGTGTGGCGCGTGAGGTCCTTTCAGCCCCCCTCTCTCCACCCTTTTCAGGCCCTTTCAGCTCAACTTCCAAGGGCGCGCTCAACCACTGGCAGGCCTTGGGTTATGAGGCTTTGATCCGACTGAACCACTGGTGGAGTCGGTCCTCGTCGGTCCTGGTTGGCCCCTAAAAAGAATGGAACCTGATCGTGAGCTGGGCTGGGCTTTCATCGAGCGCGGCGCATGAGCCCCCTCCCTCTTCTCCCCCGGGCCGCCGCCGCCAGCAGCAGCAGCTCGCACATACAAAAGCGGCTTGCCCCACCACTCATGGACCATGAGCAACCATCCGTCTGAAAATCGTCCTCTCAGCCTGAAGCTTTGCATTGTGAGCCGTCAACACCAAAGGTTGCAGCAAACTTTCACGGACAAACGAGTATATACTGGCAGATACCTGCATCTCAGTCACTCTTGTTTATAGTTCCACCCATCTTCCTGCCACCTTTGTTTGTCATCTTTTCACCATCATCGCGTTCCACACCCGTTAGTCACCGCCCACTCTGATCGCGTCGCCTGGGGTTGTATATCTCCATTTCGATATTGGATCCCAACTTTCCCGCAAACGCCTCATCATCCGAAGACTACTTCATCTCTCGCTTCACTGAAATCATGTCTGATCACGAGTTTGGAGGTACGTTATTCTGGTCATGCTGCTCTTTGTCCTGTTTGCCGTTGCATGCGCCCTCATCTGGCATAATATCTTGACTCCATCGCAACCCGTGGACATGACCACGATGCGATGCGTCACTGTCGTTGAAGCCAACACTGAATCACTTCTACACCTTGTTTGACTATTTATTCATCTGCATCCTCAATGCTCGCTCCATTCTACGCTGTCTATCAATTTGACATCTTTCTTCACATGTATACTCACCAAAGGACTCTACCTACAACCTCACGTTTCCATCCCCCATCCCTCCTCAAGCACAACCCCCCAACTGCATCGCATTTTTGACTACTGCCTTGTTTTCTGCATCATGGCTCCCCACATTCCAGCATCCGACAAGTACTGGGCGAGAATCGACGCCGGACTGAGTCTGCGCTTCATCCTTGACTTGGCAACATCCCGCTAACCCTCTTCCTCCAACCAGGCAACGACGACCTCTCCCTCCCAAAAGGTATGCCAAAATTTTCTGCTCATGCTTTCCTCTTGCTTACATTCTCGCAGCCACTGTCCAAAAGATTGTCTCAGAGATTCTACCCCCCTCAGAAGGTGTGGCTTTTGCCAAAGAGGCCCGCGATCTTCTCATCGAGTGCTGTGTCGAGTTCATCACCCTGATCTCGTCCGAGGCAAACGAAATATCAGAGAAGGAGGCCAAGAAGACCATCGCCTGCGATCACATCACCAAGGCTCTCGAGCAACTAGGCTTCACCGACTACGTCCCTGCCGTCCTTGAGGCAGCAGCCGAGCACAAAGAAGTCCAAAAGGTTCGCACTGTCTACCCTCCCTTGTCCGTCACCCACTAACACGATGTAGGGCCGAGAGAAGAAGGCGGACAAGTTCGCCAGCAGTGGCATGTCCATGGAGGAGCTGGCTCGTCTACAGGAAGAGCAGTTCGCGGCGGCGAGAGAACGCCACGGCTAGGTGCTTCTGTACAAGATGGATGGGAATGGGAATCATTATTTCGGCATTGCTAGGCGTTGACGTACAGGAACTGGGTTGGACCTGGACTGGATGGACCCTTGGGTTTTGTTATCTGGGAGCGGGTTGGCTCTTTATCACTTTCGCTCATAGACTCTCCACGATGATTTAGTTACCCGGCACGGCTCGGGGCTCGAATATCAGGTTGACCTGACTGCGTTCCTTGGTCTGGAGCCTTGACTTGAGTTGGGGTTGCATGGTTAGACACGGTTACATGACTCTGGCACACCAGTTCGTTCGCCACGACCCAATCATGATCTAGCCAACTCTACGAGAGACAAGGAAAGGATAAATGAACCATGCAACGTAAGACAACGACAACATCTCCCTGTCTCCGGCCTCGCAGCCCCTTGAATACTCTATCGTTGCCTTGTAGGCAGACAGTCAGCAAGCACTTACAGGCATCCATCCATCCATTGGCATCTTATCGATAAAGAAAAAAGATGATGTAACTCCACCACCCCGCCCTGACAATCCCTCTCTGTTTTCGCAACATCTCGCTCTCTGCTGATGCGCCGCCCATCGCAAATAGACTCTGCATCCCTTGCCTGGGCACCGCCAAGATAGGTCGAAGACGCCGCAACCGAAATAAGCCTGGACCCCGTGTCCCTCGCTGGCTCGCTCGCAAGATGGGTCAGGACGAGTCCTCCATGAGCTTCGGCGGCCCGCCAAAGGTCCTCGCCGAGAGGAGCCTGGCCGCTGTCGCAGAGTACATCAAGACGGGTCGCGATAAGAGGATTGTCGTCTTGACTGGCGCCGGCATCTCGACTGCCGCAGGAAGTATGCGTCTTCTTATCCCAGCTCTGCTCTGTAGAAGCGACTCTAATCTCTCCGCCAGTTCCCGACTTTCGATCGCCCAAGACGGGTCTCTACGCCAACCTCGCCCGCCTCAACCTTCCCTACGCCGAAGCCGTCTTTGACATCTCCTACTTCCGCAGCCACCCCGAACCCTTCTACGTCCTCGCCAACGAGCTGTACCCCGGAAAATTCCAACCCACCGTCTCCCACGCCTTCATCGCCCTCCTCGCCCGCAAGGGCCTCCTCCAGATGCTCTTCACCCAAAACATCGACTGCCTCGAGCGCGCGGCCGGTGTCCCCCCCAACAAGATCATCGAGGCCCACGGCAGCTTCGCGACACAGCGGTGTATCGAGTGCAAGACCGAATTCCCTGACGACAAGATGAGAGAGCACGTGTTTGGCGGCAAGGTCCCGCACTGTGGAGAGCCCGGCTGCAACGGGCTCGTCAAGCCGGATATTGTATTCTTTGGCGAGTCGCTCCCCAAGGCGTTTGACAACAACGTCCACAATGTGGCAATGGCGGATCTGGTGCTCATCATCGGCACCAGTTTGACCGTCTACCCCTTTGCCGCCCTCCCCGGCATGGCGCCAGAAGACAAGCCTCGAGTGCTGTTCAACATGGAGCGCGTCGGCATGATTGGTAACCGTTCAGACGATGTTGTTGAGCTTGGCGCCTGTGACGACGGTATCCGCAAGCTTGCCGATGCGCTTGGTTGGCGCGACGAGCTTGAGCGCCTGTGGAGAGATACCGTCGGAGATGAAGAGGCGGAGCGACAGCTCAGGGGCAGGAAGGAGGATGAGGTGGAGGATGAGGTTGAGCGCTTGGCAGCCGAGGTGGAGGCGGTCGCTATTAACGATGACACCAAGGCCGATGCGAAGGAAGAAGCATCTCCAGAAGCTGAGCCCACAAAGGAGGTCGATGGAGAGAAACCTGACAATGTCCTTTCATATCAGCCGGCCACCATTTCAGCGCCAGCGCCAACAGAGACCAAGGAGGAGGCCAAGGAACAGCCCAAGGCGGAAGCAAGCAAGACAGAGTCGCCAAAGGTGCCTGAGGCCGAATCGAGGGCCGAGCCACCAGAGACAGAGGCTCAGCCACCAAAAGACGCCAAAACACCCCAAGAGCAGCCAGCAGGATCTGCTATTGTCAAAGAAGAAGTCAAATAATTGGCATCTTTCAGACAAGGGTCACGACGGACACGCGTAAAGGAACATTCATGAGAAAAAAAGAAGCTGAAGTGGAAAAACGCACGATACACTGTCATCATACATAGATGATAGACGACTGGATGAGTTTTCTTTTGTTGATCACGGAAGGCGATGGGAAATGTCACATAGATGAATTCGGTTAACTAGGTAGGTACTCCAACTTTGTAGATAGAATAGTCAGGCCGAATTCAAGGTCAAGATTGTCACGTCGACTACCAGGGGGAGACATTGGCAACAGGTATCAACAAGTATAGGTATAATGAAATTGCACCACTGGGGGCTATGTAAGACCAAAATTATGTCCAAATCGTCGCACAGATGGTAACACAAGTACGGGAAAAGAAAAGAAAGACGCAGTAGACAAACCCTCACAGCCCGCTGTCGATCTGCGCCGGGATATTCGAAAGCGTCCACGATCCCCACTGCCGGCACGTCTCAGCCACCACGTTGGGGATACGCAGCTTCTCGACCTTGTCCGGGTTCGTGAGGAACTGCACTAGGAAGCCCGCCGAGACGTGCCAAGCTATGTGGCAGTGGAAGGGCCATACGCCTGGGATATGTGTGAGCAAGACGTGACAGAGGATCGGGGGGGGTGGCACGAACCTGGATTCTTTGCTGCGTCAAACTGTATCACTAAATGTCCGTTGCCTTGTAATTGGACAACGTCGCGCCGTTGGGGATTGTGCTTGTTGATGATGGTGCCGTCCCAGGCGCCTGGGCCTTCATGTAGGACATACATGTTGAAGCCGTGCAGATGTATCGGGTGTCTGGGGAGAAACAGTGTTAGCCATAACCCACAGTAGAGCAACAACAATACTCACGAGACAGGCGTCTTGTTAATAACATTGACCCTTACACTCTTGGCGTCGCCCGTGTTCCTCACGTTCCACTGCTCCTCGAACGAGTGGTTCCCCAACTTGCTCAGCAGCAGCGTAGGGCTGTTATAATTCCCCCTAAAGTCGACGCCCCCAAACTTCCACAGCGTAACATTGCTCGCATTGACATACAGCTCGACCTCGAGGTCAAGGGTCAGGTCGGCCTTCGGCAGCGGCAGCTCCATGACGGGCTTTGTGAGCTCGAGATCGTCGTTGGCGCACGTCCCCGGGTCCGGCGCGTCCCACGGCTGCGACTCGGGGGGCTTGTCCTGGTCGGCGCCGTCGTAGTAGATGGCGGCCACGGCGTCCGGGGCGTTCGACAGGCTGCACTTTGTCGAGATATTGGCGCGCATCCAGAAGGCGTCTAGATCGCCGTCGGCCTTGACAAGCACATCTGTGCGCTGCCCGATGCCGAGCGTCACCACCTTTGTGTCGTAGGGCTGCACCTGCACAAAGTCATTGGCGATGACCGTCATGGTGTGCTCGTCGATGGAGAAGCGCTGGAGGCCCTCGGCCCCCGCGTTGATGAGGCGCAGGCGATGAGTCTTGCCGCGCTTGAAGCGGAACTTGGAGATGCCAGCGTTATTGTTGCAGGGCGTCTTGTCTCCCTTCTCCACGTTGGAGCAGTTAAAGTTCATCTTGCCGTTGATAAGGTTACTGTCTGAGATAACGGGGGTGGCATTGGGCTTCATGGTCTCCTCCACAAGGTCAAAGTACTCCTTGTGGTACCAGTCGGTCAAGATTACAGGGCCAACATCAATATCGTAGTCCTTCTTTTCGCGGGGACCATAGATGACCAGGGGACCAAAGAGACCAGCAGAGTATTGGGCAGAGTAGTGAGAGTGATACCATGTGGTGCCGTACATGTCAGCCACGAATTGATAGGTGAAACTCTCTCCAGGTGGGATAGGGCATTGCGTTACACCGGGGACGCCATCTTCCCAAGGCGTCTTCTTCTGAAGGAGGCCATGCCAATGCAAGGCAAGACCCTCGTCTTCAATGTCGTTGTTGACAGTCACCTGAATCGTGTCGCCCCAGTTGGCCTCGATGGTGGGCCCGGGAAACTGTCCGTTGACGAGGATAACGGGAAGCTGGTATCCATCCGGAGCGATTGTACCCCGGCTGACGGAAAAGTCATACCTCCGAATCACACCTGTGTTTGGGTGTTCCTCGTAGTAGTTGGTGTGAGAGGTCAATGTGCTCCATGGATAGCCATTGGGGGTAGGGTTGTTAGTGAGGTACAACGGCAGCAGAGGTGCAAGCAGGGTGCCAAGCAGAGATTTTCTAGAAGTAGATCAGTCAATCCATTCAGGGAAACTTCAGAGAAGGTAGGATGTACCCATTGGTCTTTTTCTGGCTCAGTTTACCAAGGCCTTTCAGCTCGAAAGGCCCTCCGTGTTGACTGTTGCTGTTACCCATCTTGAGGGCGAGCTGAGAGGAAATCTCTGTGAGTCTGGGTTGAATCAGATCACTCTTTCAGCGGAGGAAAGCCTCCATCTATATACGTCTCATTTGATACGTGCCGCTGCTGGCGAGCCCAGACGGGAAAGCCACGAGGAAGGACTTCTCCCATCTTGGAGCTCTGCATGTGCCGAGGAGCCGTGGCTTGGCTTCACTCCTCCTCGGTAAGGCTGTAATCAACACACAGAAGCTTTTGGCTGAGCGAAGTCACCCTGAGCACGGCCTGTCAGAATCTCCAAAATAGGACCTGTACACATGAAGGCGTTGAAGATGAGAATGGTGGTGGTGGTGGAGCCACATGGCGAGGCCCATCATGCATCAGGTGAAGCTGCACGGTGATAGTCAGCACACCAATAAGATGAGAATCGAGCAGAAGATGAGAATCGAGCAGAGCATCCTATCAGATGTTGTTGGTAAAACTCTCATGGCGCCATAAGGATGGTGTGCTTGTTCCCGGAATGTGGGCGTGATGATATCGGTAACTCGAGGCTGCTGAGCCTTGGGCATGCGGAAATAGACACGAGATCTGCAACTAAGACACAGATCTCAGGACCCCATATTCAACCAACGGCCGATGATCCGCTTCCAGGATGTCCTTGGCTGGAGAGGAGCTTAATCAAAGCAGCTGAGTCGTCCTGGACGGCACGGCAAGCTAGGTGTTTCAGGCCAGCCGTTTCTATCGCCAAGTAAAGAAACAAGCGGGTCCAATGGGGTTCAGCTTGTTAATAACCCCCAAAACAACACGAACATGTTGGTGGTGAAGGTCGCTCACTGTGACGTCGAGAGGAAGCATGATAAGCTAGCGCCAGCTCATCACGCATCTTGGAGCTGTGTGGACCGTATAAGATTCAGGTATGAGACAATCCCAACACCGCCGGTGGGGTCTGACGGCATGCCGTCTCTTGAGAGCAGCGGAGTCAGCCGGTATCGCGCGGCATGCTCGATCTTTCAGCCTGAGGGTCAAGATCAGCCATGCCTGGGGACTGGAGTGCATTGCGGCGCCGCTGCATGTCGCCCGTGTGGCAAGGTTGCGAGAGTCCAACTGCATTGTAAGACGGCGATACCTATCCAAGGCTGAAGAAATCTTGAGGCGTCAATTGCCGACGGCCGGATCTGAGCTTGATCGTATAGATATCTGTAAGCCAGCCCCCAATCGCATGGCCGAGTCAGCCTGTCAGCGCCACTAGGACATGATATTATCCTCATCAAAGCATCAAAAGTTCGTGCAACCTGACGAGAGAATGATCCCTCAGGGACAGGACTCCCAGCTCAGCGACGCCGTTCAATATGCATAAGGTTGTGCAACGTCGCGTCGGTCCTTAGCTGCCACACTCGACTCATCCCCGGTAGTTGACCACAGCAGAACCAATCGCAAAGGGATGGTGTAAGAGCCATTTAGCAAGTAAGCAGGAAAGGATTGCTTTTCTGCAGGAAACCCATGAGGAAAATAAGCCATCAAACGCCATGTTGAAGATCGCATGGCGGAAGGGCTGAGCATGTGGAAATCTTAAGCGGCCAGCGGCTCCCAGCCCGGCAAGCTCGCACTGCACCACCAACGCTCCAGACCTCGTATCCACGGCCGAGGGGTAGGTCGGCATGCCGGGTCACGGGTGTCATGGCGTCGATCCTGACCTTGGAATGCAACCTGCTTGATTGACGACTCAACTTGAGCGCCACAGCTGGCTTGCCGCCTATCTAGCTGTCAATCATGTAATGCCTTCAGCTGCTGTTTTGCCATCTTGGACCACTTGATCCCAGAAAGCAGCGGTCTGCAAGGTATGGCAGGCCGACAAAAGGGCCTCGCATGAGACGTCACCCCTCGCTGAGTGGTTTGTTTTGCCCGAGAGCCCGACGGCATGGCCCAACTGCAGCACGATAGAACCAACTCGGAAGATTTGATATGTATATTACAGAATGCAGTCATCAAAGGCCAGACTGTACAGGGTAGTTTGTCGAAGTTGACTGGGTATTGCTCTCGTCTCAGATCATTTTGGCCGCTCTCATGATTTCCTCCAAGCGGGGTTGGCCATATTCACTATGGGTCGTCGCTGCGCTCGCATGTACATTTCGTGCAGTTTGGGGTCGGCATCGGATCGGATGACGCTACCGATGGACATGAAGAAGCTGCGAGACCTGGTTAGCATTGAGTAGGATGCAAAGGAAGGGGCTGACATACCCAAAAGTGGCGCCGGATCCGAGCATATACTGGCCCAGCGTCCTCATGATTCCGTTGGGGCCAGCTCCGTATCGGAAAATGTTGACGGTGCCTGGTCGACGTCAGTAAGTCTTCGGAGGAAGATGGAGGGGACGCACCGAATACAAAGCCCATGATAACACCAACAGCTGGCACCATGTTAGATTCGTCTCTCCCATACCGAGTGGGAGAACCTACTTCCGCCCATCATGGCACCCATCTTGACTGCGAATTCAATGTCAGTCAGGCGTCTTGCTCAACCGAGGCAGATGACTAGCATACACTTTTCCATGTTGGAGGGGCCATGCTGGCCGGCATTGATGGGCGCAACGGGAGGCATGTTGAACTAAAGGTACGGCGTCTATGAAACTCGAAGCTCAATGGCAGGCTGTCGTCGAGACGGTGGACGAGATTTATCGTTCGCTGTCGCAAGTCTTGGATCAGTTGAAGCTCTCTTGCGCCGGGTTGTGAGCGCTCGAGGGACAATAACCATGACTTTCTACATCTGGTCGCTGATTGGCTCAATGGCCTCTCAAAGACTGGACTCGGCGAAAAGTCGGAGCGAGAAAACTGAATTTGGCCGCACGGACCAGCGCCTCCCTCACAGTGCCCGTGATTCTCCGGCATATGGGGTGATACACTGTGTAGAAGTCATCACGTGGCTTCCTTCGTGGGTCAAGAGCAGGCTCCACAGCGCGGCTACCGACTCGCAAGAGGGATTTGATTGTGCATTGTTTTTCTGACGCTCTTCCCAAGGCTCCAGGACCGTCTCGATTGCTACTCTGCAGCCTCTTGTTGCGTGGTGCTGGGGATATGCGAGCTGCGAGCAGTGAGCACATGCCAGAGTCTTTGGGCGTGTGCTCCACTGTACTCCGTGCTCTGTACTCCGTGTGCCTGTGCCGGGGCCCCAATTTCAACACGCCAAGCAGCGCTTAGCGAGACGGGCGGACAGACCTCCCCCATACTGTTACTGTAACCTCCCATCAACTCACTCACAGCCTTCCGTCTCCCGCCCATCGACTCTGCGACGCGAAACCCCTTCCGACATCGCGATACCCTCGTGCTTGGTGAGTTCTGCACCCTCTGAACTATCCCTGGCGAGTTTCTCGGCCCCTGATCACCCGTCCCGGTCAGGCGGCCTGCCCAATCCAACTTCTCTCCTCGGCGCCAAATCCTTTTTCCCAGCCACGAACTGACCAGCTTTCCTATCCGCTTAGTACATCGGCGTCGTCTTGCATATTTTTTCAGCGAGCGCATCCTTTCGAACGCACTGTCCCATCTTCGAGCCGTTGCTGCACTCGTTTTGTCTCGGACCAGTAGTGGAGTGACGAACCTGGCGAGGCGCGAGCCGCACACCTCCCACTTCCAGAACCGGCCATCTCATCAATCCTTAACCTTCCCGTCCATCGGCCGCATTCTGCCCTCGTGTCTGAAATCATCCCTATGACTGCAGTCGCCAACCCGCCCAACTTTCCGATCTCACGACCAGCATGGGCGATTAACGGGCATCATCAAATGAATTCAGACGAAGCCCGAGGCGGCATGGGCATGTTCATGCCGCGCAAAACCTTGACGCGGTCCAACTCGTCCTCCTCCGTCTCTTCAACCTCGTCCAACTCCTCCACCACCACAGTTGCTACGAACGGCTCCCACACCAATGGAACTCCCCTGTCGTCGACTACAGATCTAAGCCAATGGTCGGCCAACGGTGCGCCTCGAAAACGGCCCCAACCCAAGAACCCCTGGCCCGCAGGGAAGGGTGATTTCCAGCAAGATCTCTCCCGGGTTCCTGCCGGTCGAGGAGCGGGCATGATGGCGGCCCATGGGCCTGTTCAGGCCGGTCCTGGCCAGGTCCAGATGTCCCCGCAGGGCATGATGCGACCCATGACCGCCGAACAGTTTCCTCCGGGTCAGCCGGTGCTATATCTACTTTCTCTAAACGGAACTTTTGAACGAAAGACTATTGCTGTTCCCTTTGCTCCCGAAAGCCTTCGAATTGGCCGCCAGACGAACCAAAAGACTATCCCGACTCCCACCAACGGTTTCTTTGACAGTAAAGTGCTGTCGAGACAACACGCTGAGATTTACGCGGAGCGTAACGGCAAGATCTATATTCGAGATGTCAAGTCGTCAAACGGAACTTTTGTCAACGGAACTCGTCTATCCCAGGAAAACCGCGAATCAGAACCCCATGAACTTCAGACTTCAGACCACCTCGAACTCGGTATCGATATCGTCAGTGAGGATCAGAAAACTGTGGTTCATCACAAGGTTGCTGCCAAGGTTGAACACGCTGGCTTTCTGAGTGCTCCAAGCAATGTTTTGGATATGAACTTTGGAGATCTCGACCCTGCCAATGGCGCAATGATGATGCCTTCAGGACCTCAGATGCGTGGCCGGGCCGGCAGCAATGCTTCGATGGCCAGCAATGGTCGGATGATGCCCAACGGCGGCATGATGAACATGCAGGCCAATGGCATGCCTCAACAGCGACCCTTCTTTCTAACCCCAGTTGCCACTGATCAGATCCTCAAACGACTTGCGGTATGTCTAATCAAAAGTTAAAACAACTGTTTGACTAACTTGGCCAGAACGAAATGCGCAACGCTCGTCTCCAGGCGCAGGATCTGGGCCGGACGAACCAGTTCGTTCACACTCTATTATCCAAGGACGACCTCAAGGATCTTGACAAGCCAGAGGGCCTCGAGCCTCCCAAACCTCAGCCTATTGTTAATGGCATGGGCACTCCATTCCGTGCAGACCCCAAGGCTCGATTCTCTGATCCTCCTGCACCTCCTCCTCAACAGCCTCTTCCTGAAAAGCCCGATGTGCCCTCACTCAAGCGTGGTCCTACCGAGCGACCCAAGTCAGGGCCACCCAACACCTCGCCCATCCGGCCAGATAACCTCAGCCAGATCGTCCAGCTTACCGAGGCCTTGAACAATGCTAAGCGAGATATCGACTCCCAAACCGCACGTATGCGTGAACTCGAAGAAATGTTACAGAAGGAACGACTTGCTCGGGAAGAAGCGGAGGAGCTGGCTAAGAGACTAGAGGAATCGGCAACTTCTCACATGAATGGATCGGCCATCCCTGGGGAGTTGGAGGCACCAGAGGAAGAGCCTGAAGCTGTTGAGGAGGTTGCTCCCGAGACTCCCGCACCAGAAGCTGTGGAGGAGACAACCCCTGCTGTTGACGCAGCTCAGGAGACTGCCACCGCTCTTCAAGCCCGCATCGACATTATGGAGAACCAGATGCGAGACATGAAGGAGCAGATGGAAGAGTGGAAGCAACGCTGCGAGATGGCCGAGTCAGAACGAGACGCGGATAGGAAGACGCTGGCCGAGATGGTTGTTCAGCTTCGTGCTGAGGAAGCTCTGCGAGAAGAAACAGAGAAGAGGGCTCGCTCGAGGTCGAGGAGAAGAAACTCTGAGGCCGAAGGTGTTGTCGCTGAGCAGACCCCCGCCACGGAAGATGCTAAAGACGTCGATGAGAAGGCAGGAGTTGTCGAGCCAGTTGTCAACGACGGATCCTCTGATGCGCCCACTTTATCCCGGGCCAACACAATCACCCCATCGAGTCCTCAAAAGGGCGCCCTTGCGCAGGAAAAGCACCTGCATGCTGGACTGCCCTATGCCTCGATGATCGGTGTTGTTCTGTTTGGCGTGGGATTGATGGCGTACCTCAACGGTTGGCAAGCCCAGCCTCCTCGGCCCGAGCAGTGAAGGTGGAACAGACTGTACGAGGTTGTTGTCTGGCAAATGATATTATCTGAAGGGGTTCGTTCACGACATGTCATCTGGGGGATCTGTACTTTTGATGAGCGGTATTCATAATGCATCATGCGGCCTATCGGACTTGGCCGAACGACGACGAGACGATACGAGACCAACATGGACATAACATATCCGACCGACCACTATTTCCTTTGTACGTACTATACTTTTGCTTCTCTTGTACCAACGGCGACCAGACAACGACACGGCTACCCTTGGAAAGGAAGTGGGCCTGATTTGAGTCAGGCTGGAGGACATGGCGTTTTTTTGTTTTTGAAGTCGATACACGGGGGGGCGCATGAAGGGAGGGTTGGATGGATGGATGGACGGATGTTGCGAGCAGTGGGCTGCAACTCCCAAGACAGCGAAGGGACATTTGCATAACTATACCTATCGCCTCAATACAATTTGGCTTTCAATTCTCATTTTGGTGTATCTGCAGGTTGGACAGGGTGCATGAGAGTCGAGACATGTACGTCATGGTAGACGTTCTAGAATGGGATCAACAAGTGCATCTAAACACAACTCGTTCACGTCATCGCACATGATAGGCCCGGTCTAACAGTTGCACCTTTGTTGCCAGAGCTCGCATTCGCATCCTCCGACATGACGGAACGTCACGGGGCGCCAACGCCCGGCGCTAACCAGTTTTCGTATTTCTGCGGCCCATTATTGAGCCGGCTGGACGGCGTCGACTTACAGATGATCCCTGGGGTCGATGATGGCTTGAGTTGTCGGCAGAGTCGATATTGCGAGTTGCCGAGATGGGGTTTGCTGATAAGAAGGAATTGAGAAGGGGCTGTTGGGAGAAATGGGTATAAAGGTGATGTTCTGCATGCTCAACTTGTCTTCCCATCCTTCATCCACCACCAAAGAAACTCACATCTTGCTCGTCTACATGCACTACTTTCAACATGGTGTCCCTCTCAGAAGTCGAGCACTCAAACTCGTCTGCTGCATCGACCCTCCCGTCAGGCCTCGTCGCCGTCTTTGCCGGCGCGACAGCGGGCATCGGCGAGACGGCCCTCAAGGCATTCGCCAAGCACACCGTCAAGCTCAAGATTTACTTTATCGGCCGGTCTCATGAGGCTGGCGGTCGGCTGCTGAAGGAGCTCAAGACCATTAATTCCGATGGGGTGTATGAGTTTGTTCAGGCGGATATGAGCCTGTTAGCGAATGTCGACAGGGTCTGTCAGGACATTAAGAGCAAGGAGTCAGTTGTGAACGTCTTGTTTATGAGTCAAGGAACCCTCAAATATGGTGTTGGTAAGTTTTTCATCAACTTAATCAAGGTTGCCTACTAACATATATACAGACACGGCGGATGGCTTTCCTCTCATTACCGGCCTCACCCTCTACTCACGCACCCGTCTAACCATCAACCTCCTCCCCCTCCTCAAGAAGGCCTCCTCCCTCCGCCGCGTCGTAACTGTCATGGCCGGTACAAAAGAAGGCAAACTCTTCCTCGACGACATCCCCGGGCGCAACCTTCCAAACAAAATCCGGTCCACAAGAGGCCATCTCTGCACAGCCTTGACTCTATCCCTCGAGGCTCTGGCCCGTCGGGCACCAGAGGTCTCCTTTATACACAACTTCCCCGGTGCTGTAGACACGAATCTGATCCGCAGGGACGACGGGCTGATGATGCAGTTTGTCAAGCAATTCTTCCGGCTGGGCACGACAGTCATGGGCAAGTGGGTCCCTAAAGAAGAGTGTGGAGAGAGGCATGCGTGGTTATGCCTGAGCGCAAGATTTCCTGCCAAGGGTGAAAAGAGTGCTGAGGCTGCTGTGGGCACTGATGGGACCCAGGGCAGTGGTGTCTATAGTGTCGACTGGGATGGTGAAAGTGCGTCGACCGAGGTGGTCAAGTTGCTGGGAGAGTATCGGGAGGAAGGGGCGGTGGACAAGGTGTGGAAGCATATGGAGGATGAGTTTGTCAGGGCCACGGGGTCTGTCTCTATTTAAAGGATTATCTCATCGGAGTTTCTTGTGTTTTGCAATATCCTAGTAATATCCCATCTAGCATACCGACGAAATAGTTACTCTACCCCAGCGAGAACATGACCACCCAAGTTGACAAGTCTGGCGGTAACTGGGCGCCAACCTAACCTACTCTCAGTTATAATTTAAGGCCTCCAAATTATTCAGTTCCCTGTGTCAACACATGCGGAATTTGGTACTTCCCAGCATGTCTATTGAATCGCAAATGTGTGTATGGCTGGGGCTGGACCAGGGGGCACCATGTCTTCCACCGGGGGACTCAATCAATACATAGCGGCATGTTGCAATTGGTTTAGCCAAGTCTGGAGATGGTTCCAGCACAGCTCGCTGCCCTCCTACGCAACATACCCAGTCATGACCAGTGGTCGGCACTTGTGCCGTAACTCAGTGTTCGTTGTCTCCTCAGATACACGCCGCATACAATATCACCCCTATTACGAGTAGAGTACTTAAAATACCACATATTTCAGCAAGCCAACAGCATTCATACCGCCTAAGGGGTTCGGATAAGATGTGGTGGTTCGCACCAAGGTTACTACGTCCCTTCATTCAAAGGATCAAGAAGGGCCCCTTGCTACTTGAACAGTCGAGGCTGTTTCAACTCTCATCTAGTACAGAAACCGCAGCCCGCTTAGGCAACAGTTGTAAGCGACATGATGAGCCAGGATGATGAAACACCCATCAGGTAGGTCTGAGAATCCTACACCGACATGTGACCGTTGACAAACACCTCTAAATCCAAAGACACAAAGGTAACGTGACATTTCAGTCTCCTTAATCGAAATTATGACACATATGAGAACACACCTCAGGCTTAAATTGCGGCACAGATCTAGAATTGAGGCTACAGCGCATAGGATCTGCGGATGACAGGTGTAGTAGCACGCAGGGGCCGTAAGCACCTTGTTTAGGAAGGCAGCTGAATCCTTCTCGATTCGAAACGTCGATCAGATGAAGGGGAAATAAACACGGCATGATGTGCCGCTCACTGCCTTGATCGACAGTTGGGAACAGCCATACTGGTCTATAAACTGCCGTTCCAGCCTCACATTACTTTTCCAAACAGTATCTCCCCTCCAGTTCTTCCAGGCCGGTTAGTGTTTAGTTACCTGTTCACTATGTTGTATCAAAGCTTTGTTCCGTTGCTCCTCGCTTCTTCAGTCTCAGCCCTCCAAGTCCCCAGCAACGTCCGCACATTCTACAACCAGCTCAAAGCCAAAGGCACATGTACCAACAAGCTAGCCACGGGCTTCTTTGACTCCAAATTCGACGATGGCAGTAAGCTCGTCTCCCCACATTGACAGCTCCAGACTAACAGTGTAAGAAACGTCGTACTGCGGCGATCACCTCGAAGACCATGGCGTCGTCTACCTCCAAGGTGAAGGAGGCACCTTTTCAAACATGGACGTCGACTGCGACGGCGCTCAGGGGGGACCTCAAGATGATGGCCGATGCGACGAGTCGACGACCACCATCTCGACCACGTCCATCAAGTACATCATCGAAGGGTACAACGTCGGCATCAGCGATTTGAACCCTCACGAGCACTCATTCGTTGTGTTTGGCAACTCGGGCACTAAGCCTGGTTGGAAGACGTTTGATCCGCGTGAGCACGGCGTGCAAAGGGCCAGTCTCATGGCGGTTGTCTGCGGAGACAAGATGGTAAGCAAGCACACTCAATATGTAGAAGCCCAACTAAGGTAATGTCAGTTCTACGGCATTTGGGGCGACTCCAACGGTGACCACGGCGATCGTCCCAGCGTCGGCGAGGCATCCCTCTCTCTTGCAACAGCCTGCTATGGCAAGGGAATGCAGGCTGGCACAGGCTCCAACACGAGCCACGACGAGGAAGACGTCCTATACATCGCCTTCACCGGCGCAGACGCTGTTCCAGGCGCCAAGGGGGCTGCCTGGGCTGCAGGCAACTTTGACGACTTCCACGCCAGCCTGGTTGGACTAGGCAACAAGCTCATCAAGCGCATCGGCGGTGGTGGCGATGACTGTTCGTGGCCTGGACACTGTGAAGGTATGAGTATAGACGGCGAGCTTCTGGTGGATATGCTAACGAGAAGATTAGGCGCTTCTTGCAAGGTTGCTCAGGACTGTGCCGATGCGCTCACCTGTGTCAACGGTAAGTGTGCGTAAAAACTGTTAATTGAAGCTAGCCTTGCAGTTACCCAAGGTTTTTCAACGATATCGGGATGAGGGACCTTGTTCTACAGGTTAACCGATCCCATATAAAGTCATCTTTCCAATATCACTCTACGGTATGAGTGGTAGCCGTATGTGTCCACTCCAGTGTTGTTCTTGTACATATTAGATAGGTATAGGGTTGGTCTCCCATCCCATCCAAGGGTGGCAGTCAGTTAATGGCACAGTTCATACTGCCTGCACATACCAACACTCTTGGATTTTAAGCTAGTCCTGCATTGAATCGTCCGTCTTCTTCAGGTGAGCCGATGTCACAACTGTACTGGAGCCTGCCATCAAAGGCCAAGTGTCAAGAGCTAGCATCGGGTTCTCGACCAAGTATAGATGCCACGCTAGGAAGTTTTTGTGAGTCAAATATCGGGCACTCCTTGGACCACATGGCCGTGTCACTCAATAGGCACCAAGGCTCAAACACCACGACCCAAGCACAGCCCAACAGTCCACACCCCTCGGCAATAGTGACATGTCCTAGGCCGACGGTCCGATGCCAAAACTGGAATCGCCGACGCTACGATTGGCCGCCCTGCCAAATCTCCGAGGACCCTGAGCTCAACGTCGTGTCACAAGTTCCGGGGCGCCGTCGAGCATGGACCTGGGTAGTAAAAATTCTTTTTCGTCCATCATGGCACTAGAAAACGGGAAAGAATTTTTTTCGAATACCGAAGCATCACCGTGCGTTCTCGACGTTCCTCGGGACATGAATAGCGTAGAGCACGGGCTTGTTGGGAGAGTGCGAGAGGCAGTCACGCGAGCAGGAACCGGTTCCAGCCTCGGAGCTGACAGCTTTCCCCAGGATATGCCAGCACGAATTTCAGGGTCCTCGCTTCACGATGGCGTCCTTTGACTTCTAGAACCCATGGATCATGGGTCCGCTCGCCAGCTCGGACGTGTTTGACGGCTGGAGATGTCGGTTGGTGTGGTACAAGACGGTACATGTGCCCCTGCCTGGACGAGACGCCGTGGGTTCTGGCATGATGAGGCTGAAGGAACAGTTAATATTATATTAGTGAAGTGGTCTGTGTAAGGATGGAAGAATTGGGATGGAGTTTTGAATATCGAGCCATTGAATTTGAGTGGAGATGCAGCTGAACCCCTAAAGATTCCAATACCTCGCTAATACTCACTATAGGTAATGAGAACTTCAACGGGCCATAGAGACGTAGTTAGAGTAGGATGAATAAATAAAAATATAAAATACATAAAATATCCTAAAGTCTTTATATATGGGCTTAGTTTTATAATCATAAGCCTTTTATATTGTAATTTGCGGATTAAAAAGGCAGTCATCTTATTCTTGGTCTGGGTGGATGTCTCGCTCTGGAACGGGAAAACGTAAACGCGCACAGGCCATCGACTCCATCCTCAGCGCCGCAAAAGAAGAGTGGAGCCGTCGTGATGGAGTCGTCCATCGTCCGACTCGACCTCTCACCATGATCAAATCAAACTCTTCCTTTTCGTAAGCGATTGACTCGACTCTTGTCACCTCTACCCACAATCTTCGACTGCGCCAGACGCAATTCAATTGCATGCACCATCAGCCCACCAGCCTCGACTCGCCTCCACAATTGCCCGCGGCTTTCTTCCCTCTGACCTCACCGAGCAAGGTTGAACTTCACCCTCCGCCCGGTCCATCCTTTCAATTTCACGGAGCTCCCGACCAAACCTCCGCCGAACCATTCCGCCCTACCTCTTGCCCGGACCCGACCGACCCGCACTTCACGATGCCGACGTTTCAAAGCAAAAAGTTCCGGTCGGCGGCCGACATGAACAAGATCGGCATGCGGTACCGCACCGTCATGAACAAGCACCCCTTCCTCATGTTCGGCCTGCCCTTCATGGCCGTTATCGTCGCCGGCTCCTTCGTCCTCACCCCGGCCACCGCCGTCCGCTACGAGCGCTATGATCGCAAGGTCCGCCAGATGACCAAGGACGAGGAGCTCAACGTCCGCCGCTCGGCGAGAAAGGTGGACATGAAGGAGGAGTACTACGTGCGTCTCCTCATTCTTGGACGTGCATGCATTCATTGGCTGACCTAGAGACAGAGGCTTGCTGGTAAAGATCTCGATAACTGGGAGCAGAAGCGTGTAGAGCGGCTCAAGGGTGAGAATGACGGTATACTTGATTGAGGCCGTGCAAATCCTCCCTTGCCTTCCGTCACTTGTTTGATACGACAGATTCCATCATGATCAGGAGGAATACGATCGATCGACCTTGTCAGCGCCGCGAGATGCCCGAGTTGGATGGTCATGCAGACGTCATCCCTGGTGCTTACATCCAGTGACACGGCTCCGGGCGTTGAAACGCTCAAGAAAAAGCAAGGATCACCTCAGGGGCTGAGGCTGTGTACTATGTAAGATGTACTATGTAAGATGGTCATATCTGGGCGTTGTGGTGTTTTGGGCATGGGAATGAATACGCGTCTGTTTTGTTGTATGTGTCTTGGTTTCTGACTGCCCACCCGGATGTGTCGGGGAGTTTCTAGATCTGAGACGGAGGGGGACGAGCCGTAACGTCACGGCAAGACCCAGGTTCGTGGTTGAAGGAAACACTTTGATGCAAGGGGATCGAAGATGGTGGGAGGACGAGCATCGTCGGGAAGGAAATGCTCCGATTCCTTCACCGGAAGCTCGATCTCTAGGCCACGATCTTGGAGGGGAGCATGTTTCACGTCGAGGCGGGTGGGAAGAAACACTGCACTGCACAGTCGATCGACGCTGCAAGTCTCGAATCCGGTCCCGAGGCTGCAAGTCTTGAGGCCAAGAACTACAGCCTCGGGACTCTGCGAGACCTGCAGCCTCAGGGCTGACGGACGGAGAGACACTCGCAGGAGCTATGATGACAGCCTGAGGATGCAACGGCACACCACATACCTGGTAATACAGCACCTCATCTGCACCCCATATTTTGTACCATAACGCGTTAGTACACATGGAAATGGGCATGATTACTCTTCATCCCCTTGCGCCAGGTCACGTTGACATGATGCCCCTGCATGTCGGTCCAAGCCATCTTGTGCCTCTCTCACCTAGTCTGGTGATAAGGCTTGGCCTCGCAAGTTGCTCTGATGATTGATTAATTACACCACCAAGTTCAGTCAGTCTTGCAATCTCGATCCTCCCCCTCTCGGTTCACCGGCCCATGGTCGATCCGAAAAAAAGCCTCTCTCAAGGCGCAGGCTAAATGGATCAGATGTATCACATTTTAAAGACAAGACCAAGGTCTACGCCAAAGAAGGGACGGACAACTCGCTATCGAACGGGAAGACGCGAGAGTCGGTGCGCTCGATTGGACCGTGGCTTCTGGTAGATCGCGGATAGAGGCTGCGGTAGCGGTAGCGTGCGCAGCACCACCAGCTGAGCAGGGGCATCGGATGGGCCTGGGCGCACCCCTGGCCAAGCAGATCACGGCGATTCTATTGGATGATGGTTGCCGGCCTTTGGGTTTCGGCGTGCAAGACATGCGTAGGCGACCGTCAGGAGATGCGCGTGCTGTCACCGGTAATAAGATGGATGGATGGATGCTCGAGAGGGGGCAGGAATAAGCGATGGAGGCAAAAAGAAGACCGTTATTAAAGACTGATGCTTTTCTCAATCGAGTTACGGATCGGGGTTGGCGAGAGGGGTTGCGCCCAATTAGAGGCGGCGGGTTTGGAGTGTGGGAGGGGAAGGGGGAAAAGCATGTCATCGAGGTCATGGGGAGGCGACGATGATCACGATTATCACTCGAAGGTGGTGTTGAGAGCGAGTCGTCAAGGGGGGTTGGCTATCTTGTTAGTACATGCAGGTACCGGACGAAGTTTCAGTAACCATGGTAATCGTGTGTGTGTGATTGTAGATTTCACAAGCAAGGCACAGGAACAAGAATACGAAACATTGTTCCCGAGGAAGGGATCACACGTGTTTAGGGTAGCAATCGAAGAGGCCAAGGATGGGGGAGTTTCGGCAAGCAGACCAGGATCCATCGATGGAAAGTGTGCTGGTGTTGAGATGAACTCGCGTGTGAATGGCCCGATAAACCCCAAGATTCTTCCCACTTTACGGGGCTGAGGGGACTTGTGCTCAGCTGTGCCAGGCCACTCACGCTCATTAAGGGCTGTCTGTCACATTTCATATTTTCCGGGTCAGGGAATTAAACCAAACTCAAAAATTTGTTGACGACAGCTGAAGACGATCGGGAACAGCGAAATACGATACCGGGGGGTCGGGATCGAATAACAGCCAGCCACTGACTGACTGCTGAATCTACAAGGACAAAAGCCAATTAAGCCCGTCTCCCCGTACTACGGACTCGATTTCGATAGGGCGGTGGTGACCTACATGAATGGTGATGTTGCATTGCAGGAGGTCGAGACCTGGGTAATTTACAGCACCAGCATGCATGATCCAAGCAGCTGGAACTGAAAGTCCAGCATCGAAATAAAGAGAGAAGAAAAAAAAAAAAAAACAATTTATTGCTTCCCAATCAATCTCGTCGGCCGCGCTTGCACGCAGCTGGGCTGCACGCTTATGCCTAAATCTCCGGTGGCCTTTTTGCTTTTTGAACAACCTCGTCGCCCGGCATTTATAGGCCAAAAAAATCAAGTCTGGATCCCGCCTGCGAGATGGCGCCCCCGATTCAAATGAGAATTGACAAAGATTACACGGCAACAAAAGAAAAACAAAGGAAACCCAGTAGCAAATAGTCCCTCCTTCCCCAGTCCAGTGCATCGTCAGCACCGAGATCTCGATATCCCAGCTTTGCTCTCCACTGGCGTCGGGGTCGGCGACGCGCTTTCATGGCTGGCTGACAAGCAAGCGTCGTCCCGGCAGTCAGGGCGAACAGCAGACGCCACCTCCGAAGAGCTGGAGACCCAATATTACAGGGCCATCAATTATTACTATCGACTTGCAAGGTACAGGAAATCAAGATGAAAGCTGATGACGAGGATATTCGAAGGGAGGGAGATTGGGCTCTGTTCATCACCATCACCAGTCCGTAACTCTTCGGACCCGAGCGAGCACACAGCCAGGAAAACCCCCAATGCCGAGAGGCTCAGCCAATCTCCGTCCAAGTCCGTTCACGAGGCCGCCAAGAGAGAGGAGCCCTCGCCATGCACGATAATGATGCTGCTGCTCTCCACTGTGATCGTCATTCGCCCTTCGGCTGCAACATTTCAAGACTCCATTTAAAAAAAAAAAAAAGAGGACTCCATCGACAAAGACCCTGGATCTTCATCGCTAGCACCGCATCGAGAACATGTCCGCCCTGCGTGTCGCAGCTGAAGTGGAATGATGGGGGTTCGATAACACATATTCACGAATGTGGTCTTCTTTTCACGGTATACTACTTTGTGGACCAAGAGAAATGAAATGATCCTCCACTTGCCCGTGAGGCTGGCTGTCGACCCGCGGCCCCGTCACCTCTTTTGCATTCAATCTGAGACTTTTTGACAGCTGCTGAGTAACTGACTGAATTGCTTCTTTCCACCTCCTCTTTCTCGCAGCTTGCATCGGCTGCAGAGACGCCATCCCCGATGCCATCTTTCAATTCCAAATGCCCAGAGACCCTTTCTTTTTGTTGTCCGGGGAGGAGGAGCACACCAGAGCCCCATGGTCATGCAGGTGAGATGCGTATTAGCTAGATTTCTCATGTGGGTGATGCATGCGCCTCACAGTAGCGTCTGCTGCCATCTCCCAATATCCAATCTCCAGCTGAATTGAAAAGCAAACACCGGTCTACCGTTAACCTCTGTGCCGTGTCCGCGTAGGGCATAGTGTAAGGTACTGCAGGTAAAGACAAGACAATGTCTCTCCTTGGCCAACAGCTCTCTAGATGTCAAATCGTATACATATTATACCGTCTTTTACGCCTTCGGACTTGTCCCCACACCATCGTCCAAGCTAGCACCGCCCGAGGCGTCTTGGCGACCACTTTAGTGTCCGCCGAGGGGCGCCGGCCCTGAGACGCAAGGGAGAACGACGCAGCGGTGAGAGAGGAAACACAGAATCGCTGCACGGCTGAAGGAAAGAGGCTCAGAGTGAGTTTACTCGGCTGGCGCGCAAAAGGCTGTTGGTGATGGGTTGCTCCCTCGGAGCCATTTCAATACAGAGTTGGACAATGCTTGAACGGTAAAACCGGTCGGAGGCCAAATCCACCCCGTTCAATAACCATTGCCAAGAGCGTCAAGCTCGCTTTGGTTGATCTGTTACTCGAGTCGGTGCCAACCAGCCGCTCAAAAGTGACGTCGAAGAGGTCACCACGTATCGTCTCGCGGGCCACTTTCTGCAGTAACAACTGTGCTGATCTACAATGCATGCACGCACACGAAACCAAAGATTGACGGTCTTGTGAATTGGAATTGTACATAATCTGCCAAGCCAACATGTCACTTGCTTCCAATTATTCCTGCGTCGATAGCTTCAGGCTCACGCTCAAGCTCAAGCTCAAGCTCGTCTTTGTTTCTTTCTCGCCCTGCTTCTCTCCCCCATCGTCAGGGACAAGGCTCAAATGGCTGAAGTTCTGGACCTGACAGGCACGGGCCTTTTCGGGATTTGCTTTTTCGTGGCCTCTTTTTTTCCTTTTTTCTCTCTCTCTCGCTTACTGTCAGTCACTCTTGCGCTAGTGTGCTAGCCTCGATGCACTCGAGCTGCGTGACCTGACCTGACCAACAAGGGTTTGGGATGGGGGTTGCTGAGTGAAAGTGCAAGTGAGTGAGTGTGTGAGAGGCCGGCCCGGGAATTGCTCGGTGGCGCGCAGCCGACAGGCCTTTTCGTCAAGAGGCATCAGGCACGGGCAGCAAGGCACAAGGCACAAGGCACCAGGCACGCCGCCGATGGGCCTAGGCCTGTACTACCGGGCGTGAGGCTTGTCTTGGGAGGGGATACGGATACACTTCAAGGCAAACGGATGGAGGGGGGGCAAAGAGCGGTGTCTACGGTTGGAAAGGTGCTCCGATGGAGAGGCTTGTGGCATATTGGATGGATCACGAATGTGGTTTTCGTAGTTTGGTGTCGTAGTGGTAGGCTGCGACGCACGCTCCAACAACAGTCGAGACGAAAAAAGAGGCAGAAACGTACGGCTTTCAAACAGGTACCCGAGGGTACCTTGCCAGGGAGGAGGGAAACGACAGGGGTGGGCTCCGTACAGATCAGCGGGACAGGACATGTTGGCTCCAAGACAAGACAAGAGCATGGGAATTTTGCGGGTGAATGACTGTGAAGAGTCAGAAGAACCAAGTTGAGATGGGTGACTCCGCTCCTGTGGAGATGGAGGGGGACAAGGGCCAAGGGTGGATCTGCGCTGCGCAAGCCCAGGAACAGGGGGACCTTGTCGGTGTGAGGTACGTATCTTTGCAGGGGTGGGTGCCCGCCTCGGCTGTGACGGTTTGGTGGATGACGTTGGTAGCCCGTCAGCTTTTATGGCTGATGTCCATCCCATCCTCTCTGTGAGAGTGAATACGACGGCCATTATTTATAGACTAGAGCCTCCCACCCCCGGTTATCTCGGGCCCTTATCATCAACACCGTCTGCCTTGGTTTATATGACGACCATTGCATCGACATTGTAACATTACCAATCTGTTCTTATTAATACAGTCCATCATCCCCTCACCACCTGGGCTCGTCACCTAACCTCTCCAACACCACGACTCGCTTCTAATACATCGACTCGACCAACCCATCGATATAAGCGATTACCAACCACACACAACATATCAACATGCACGTACTATCCGGCTTCGGCCAGCGACGCAAGTCGTCTCGCCGCCCTCGCGACCTCCACATCCGAAAGGTCTCCTTCTCCGGCTCCTCTCTCTCTTCCGGCTGCTCCCTCTCCTCCTCATCCTCCACCATCTCCGACGCTTCGACACCTACACCTACGCAAACACCCATCGCCACAACCCGACCCGAGATCGATCCTCTTGCTTCACATCCCGCCTTCCACGCCCCGCCTCGGCTGTACGAGAGGCCCTTTATCCGCATGGATGAGGCCGAGCCTGTGTTTTACTGTGGCAACGACGACGACGAGGAGCAGTACGTCGAGCACGAGGCTGCTCAACAACCCATCGAGATGGCCCTGCCTCCTCATGTGAGCCCAATGGATGTGGCCGATGAGCAGTGCAAGGAGCCCCAGGACTACTTCTTTGCAACACTATCCAAGCGACCGCCGATGCCCCGATCACGGTGGTCCGAGTCGACTATCCAGACTCTGGACCAATTCGACAATTCCGACTCTGAGGACTCGGACGAGATCACACAGTCCGAGGAGTCTGAAGACGAAGACGACGACGCTTCCGTCCTCGAGATGCGACGTCTCACCCGCCGCGCCTCGGCCCTCAAGACTATTTCTCTCAACACCACCTACGCCCCTCGACCTGGCCCTACTCCCAAGCGTCCCCCCATGCGCTCCCTCGACTCTGTCGACAACTTTATCCGCCGCGGAGGATGGAAGCGTCGTGGCATTGTCTTTCGACAAGAAGACATGGAGAACCAGCGGTGCGAGGCGGACCGCGCAAGCTTCTAAGCACTCTTTTCCTACATCTCTCTTTTCCAGCATGCCTTATGATTTCTTCGATACCCCAACCTCCTTTACTCATCCCTCTGCTTCTTCTCTTTCGTTAAATGCGTGGAATTACACGGGAAGAATGATATATCTAGGGTTTTTTCTTTAACGGCTGGTATTTATATATATCCCCCTCCCACCTCCCCATAAACTGGGCTTGGTCTTCCATCATCTTGATTTCATAGCTTGGAGTTTCTTTTATGATATGGCCTACGAGCCTTTGGGAAAGCACAAAAGCGGGTTTGATTTTTTCTGGGCAATTGGGAACGCTGGTATGCGTTATGTGATTCACGGCTTCAAACCGACCTCACACCTTTTACTACCTCTACCTACTACAACCTCGCTTTTTTTTTTTTTTGGCGGCAAATATCTTACTCCATATCCTCTACTATCTACATAGGCATCTTGTAATGCACCAGAATACTATCTCTTGCCGCATCCACTCTGCAGCCTCGAATCATTGTGAATTGTTTTTTCCCCAGCCTCATTTGTACGTGTCTTGATCTCTCACAACAAGGGTCCAGCAAACATGATCCATGTTGACACGTCAAAAGATTCAGCCTCATTCCCCGTCTCACTCAACAAGGAATCAAATTAACCTGGAGAAGACTGCAGCCTAACTGAACCCCCAGCCAGCTAGCTGCCTAGGTTCTAATTCTCGTCTAATTCCCCCATCTTCGGTTTCGAATTCGCTTGTTGATGCCCGGACCTTGTAGCGGCCCCGGGGACAGTATCATTGTCATCATCATCAGCCCTTTTCTCTCAGCCCTTTTTTCTCAACGGTCCCTGGTCAAATTTGGGTTTGTTGTCTTTCTCCACGGGCGTAACGATGGAGTACCGAGCACCCATTTCATGCGGCGAAATTACCCGCCCGTCGCTGCCGAGCCCGGGCCTTTCGTAAACCCAACTTTGTGTGAATACCCTCACAGCGGCGCCCGCGGGGCCACGCGATTAAGCTCGGCACTTGGGAAGCCCTGACATGGAATTCCAGTTCTTGTCCGTAGGGTTTCCCTTTTCCGCCTCCCCCTGGCCAAGTCCACGTTGCTGGACCATGCTGCTCAGCCTTCAAGACCAGGGGGAGGCGAAAAACGAGGAATGACGACTTGACCCTTTTGGAATGTGGCAAACGTGGGAGACCAGGGTTCCCCGAAAAGTGTGCCCTGGGGCGTTCCGTTGTTTACGATCTGCACCAAACTAACAGAAAAGTGGCTGTTTCATCAGCATCGAATTAAATCATTCTAATGATGCTCTGGCGGTTTGTTTCTGGTGAATCTCAGAGGAAAAATGCGGCCGTGGTAGATCCCAGAAAGACGTCAGCTTTCCGGATGGTCATGTTTCAAAAACGCGTGCAGAAGCATGAGCGATGATGAAAGGATGCATTCAAGAGTATCTACAAGTATCTACATTGACGGCGATAACTACATCATCTGCATCGCTACGCGCCCTTGTCCTGGCACAAGCTTCGTCATGGTTCTGCGGGCGTAGCCAAGGATCTTCAACTTTTCTGCGATATGCGATGCGGCTGCATTGCCAGCTGTTTAATGTTTACCTTTCGGGGCCTTCGGCAGCTGCTCCGCTGTCGTGGCCGCTCGACGTTCCAAGCGCTCACTTGATATTCTCGTGATGCTGTCAAAAACGTCTTGGGATCCCGCATCATCCGGCTTTTCCAGAAAAAAACCTGAATTTTATACACAAGACTATGACGTTGACCATGCAGAGCCGCAAGTCCGAAACACCCGTGTCTCGTTGGTTCAACACACGGCGTCGAGTCCGAGCTCTTCTGGCCCGCCCACTATGTCTTTTATTTCACCGATATCCTATGAATGTCACTGACCTTGGGCGGCTATTGGCCCTGCGCGTGTTTCTTTCCCTCTCGCCTATTGTGATGGGCTGGCGCTATGAGGTGTGCCCAACTTGGATCAGGGACATGCCAAGAGTCGTTTCTGATGAATTAGAGGGTAAGCCAAGTCTCAAACAGGAGACTTGAACTACGTAGTCATACTGCGCCTCCCAGCACATGACATTCATCTAATTACTGCCAAGAGAGCCAACTTGGCCCAATGTGTCTAATGGCATCACTATGGGCTATTCAGTACATAATTCGCATATTGAACTGAAGATTTCTTGTCAATAATTACCCCTGTATGATGTGAGCACTCGACGTAGCCGCACCATGCAGTTGACAACTTCAAGGTATGAAGTACAGAATGCTCTGGATCACAAACCAAGGCGTCACTACCGAGGTAGAGGATGTAAGGGCGATAATAAACTGTTCTCTCTAATACTGTTACAATTTTGGAACGTATCAATGCTTTCTTACTCTTTTTCGCCAAGTTCCTATCCCAAGTCTTGAATAATTATGAGGCTTCAAGAAGAGGTCACTTACACCACAGGCATTGCTCAGTCACACGCCCCGACAGATGTATCATGCACTATGTAGTTGGCCGGGTGACTTTCATTGGAGCAGGATATCGTACCACCGAGCAACTAGAGCGATGCTAGAAATACCGCTGGGATACTCGTGACTTTGCCGACTGCTCAATAGCGAGCTTCTAGGAGGCAGACTGAGGGTCAACTTGAAGCCCTCCTCCCCCAACACCTGCTGACAGCTCCATTTTCAAAGTACAACAGCAGATGCAGCCCTGGCCTTTCGCTCCAGCTCACCATGCGTCATATGGCCTGCAGGAACCCTCTCAGTTGCTAGAGTTTGCGAAAAAGATGGCCGGTTCACTCGACTTTCACGCTGGAGCCTACCAGTGGCCCAGATAGTAGTAACCCGGAAGGTGATGCGACCCCGAATACATGCGTAGTGTAAGACGATTCATGGTCGGGCGACGGTTTTAATGGTAATGGGGAACAGTATTGTCCCCTTGGTGGATTGGTTGCGGTTTAGGTCACTCCAGGCAGCAGTAGTAATACAATAAGCCAAGTTCGCGAAAAACAGACTCCAATTGAAACATCTCCCATAGTTTGAGGGCCATCTTAGGTCCGTCATTGCTGTTGTTGGTCGCAACTATGAAACCATTGGGCAAGTTCTAATTCTGCCTCTCATCCCTTCGCTCACAGTTATCTCTACTCTTAAAGCAGGTCGCGAGCTGCCGTTGCATTAGCAGCCTTATACATGCCATGACAACGTCAGAGGCGTTTCAGCGCCTTTGGGATGACTTGGGGCCGTCTAACTGAAGATCAAACCTGGGGTAGAAGAGGAACCGGGTCGGTCTTTGAACCGTTTAGGTAACTTGAGCTCTGTCCATGACCTCTCGAACGCTAGTTTCCAAGACCTTGGTACCAGATTTGACTTGGTCAGTATGATTGACTTTTCTTGCAGTGTTCCGTTGCCCACAGAGGATGTGTCTCTTATGGTAGTAGTAAAGGAGGCATTCATGCGCACATTCCTTGGCGCTACGCCATGAGGCCAAGTTTGGCCTAAAATGAAAATCGGCAACGTTTACATGGTATCGTTCTCGACGCCAACTTTGTTGCTGGGGTGTTCTGTCCCGGCATAGTTATCCGGATAGGGTCAGGCAAGTCTTGCTGGAAGTTCTTCTTACTGTCTAGATTGCAAACCTATGTATAGGCTGCTTGAAAAGCAGTACTTGGCCTTTTAAAGCTTAAAGCCATGAGATCTCTGCATCTCACTCATGCTGGAGGCTAATTCCGAATCTCATTGGTTACTTTGCTTAAAGAACGATAATATATCCTCGCAACGGCAGTGAATGGCCAATGATTCGGCTCAGCTCGCAATAAACTGAGGCATGGTTATAAATCGAATCTTGTATAATTCTCAAACTGATGCCAGTTGAGCCCGATGTCACTGCCATTCTATTGGTGTCACGGTGGTGGAGTGGCTGGATGCGCCCATTGGTTCCTGTGATCTGATGGGAGATTGATCAATAACATGTCCTCCCGAGTAAATCTCGCCATACTGTACTTGACATGGTTGTGAGAACCATAAGCGAGCGTGTAGTTGACAACCATCAATAAGTGTAAGCTATTCTACTGAGTGAAGTAAAAGGAGCAATGAGCTACGTGGGCTTTGCGCTCTGGGGAGTTTGACGATGGGCAAGACGGGAAAATAGTTATTTGAAGACTGAGAGATCCGAAAATTTGCAATACCTGTTTACTATATATCCAACCCGCAGGACGCCTTTGCTTGTTATTCTGTCAATCTTGAACCTGGATGTTAGGCATAACCCCTTATCCCAAGAAGCAACAAACGCCAATTCGAAAAAGATATCCAACCTCAAAATGCGTATACTCGATATAGTCGTTGGCCACATTCACGCATAGAGACATCTAGCTGCGTGCTGAAACGTCTACCACATCCTGCGCTGGTAGTACGCCGGCTCATCTGCCTGAGCCAGCTTCTGGAGCTCGTTCTTGATCATCTTCCTCCTCTGAGCCCTGCTCACGGGCTTGTGGTTCTTGACGGGAGCTTCGACGTGGCCTTCGGGAGTCGACATCTTTTCCACCACCTTGGACTGGAGCTGCTTCACGAGCTCAATGTTCCTCTCTAACGCAGCGTTGCCCTCGGCGCTTTCCAACTTGGCACCCGGCAGTGTCTCCTTGACCTCGATTAACAGACGCTGCCGCCTGACCTCGATATCCGCTTCGGTGTCGATGTCGACGACGCTTCCGTCCTCGAGCTCCTTGGTTCCTGTGCGGAACTTTTCAGGGAGGTAGACCTTGGGGGATGGGCGGGTGTTGCGAGGTTTTATGGCCACGCGGAGCTCGCGCAGGGTTCGTTGCTGGATGACATAGCCGCTGATGAATAGAGCCGTCGTGCAGAGAACCACTGCGAGAATGTCTCGTCAGTAACTGAGTGGAATGCGGCAGTTGGAATGTGACTTACCGACTATGCAGGATGCGATAATCTGGACCTGGGACGACGTGAGGAGCAATCTGGCCATCCTGAGAAAATATATAGAGAGAAAAAGAAAACGCACAATAGGAGGCTCAGGATTGAATGGTCATGTAACCGATTAAACCTTGCGCCTCGAAGCTTGGTCGTCATGCTCATGCAGTGTTGACTCTGTTGACACGGCAACCGCCTTATCAGCTCTTATCGGTCCCGAGCTTCAAGGTTCCATCAACTTTTCCAACACCAAGCTCCCATCACCAACGTTACACCACGACGAAATCACGACCGCCCATCATGAGCAAAAACAAAGATACCGTCCAGGCCGACGCGCGGCGCTTCCTCGACGAGCGCGGTTCCAACGCGACAATGGCGCCCAACGGCCTCAACCCCGCGACAATCATGGAAAAGGCCGTCAAGGACCGCATCGTCGACTCGTACTTTTACAAGGAGCAGTGCTTCGCCCTCAACGAGGCCGACATTGTCGACCGCGTCGTCGAGCACGTGTCGTTCATCGGCGGAACCTACGGCGTCACGCAAAAGCCCAGTCCGTTCCTGTGCCTCGCCTTCAAGCTCCTCGAGCTCGCCCCCAGCGACGCCGTGCTGCACGAGTACCTGCACTACGGCGGTGACGAGTTCAAGTACCTGCGCGCGCTGGCGTGCTTCTACTTTCGGCTCACGCGACAGGCAAAGGACGTGTACGAGATGCTAGAGCCGTTCCTCGAGGACAGGCGCAAGCTGAGGAGGAGGGGCAGGACTGGCGTGGCGCTGACGTACATGGATGAGTTTGTGGATGACCTGTTGGTCAAGGATCGCGTGTGTGGTACGAGTTTATGGAAGATGCCGAAGCGAGAGACTTTGGAGGACTTGGAGATTCTGGAGCCGAGAGTCAGCCCTCTTGGTGATCTCGAAGATCTGCTGGAGGAGGATGAGCCGGAGGGCGCGAATGGCACGAGGGAAGAGTCTGGGGAGCTCTCGGATAGGGATGAGATGGATGTTGATCGCGAAGAGAGGCCGAGGAGTCAAAGTCGGAGTCGAAGCAGGAGCCGGAGTCGTTCACCCTGATCAGGAATGGAGACGGCAAAGAACACCAACATATGGGCCCGACTTGACAGCGTCTACAGTGCAAGATGCTGCACCGGTCTTCCACAAACACAAATCGCCGCGCCGAGAACACCTCCAGTCTCGCTATCAGCTGCATGGATGAGGTCAAGACCGAGTTAGACCACCCTGATGTCGAGTGAAACCACACCGACACCTTGGCTGCGATGAAGAGCAACATGCATCGATGGACGGAAATATTCCGGATGAATGGGCAAGTCGATGAGCCAGTTGGCTTGCTTCAAGTGGGTGGTTCAAAGACTACAACCCCCATGACGACCAAACCATCTTAGCAACTCACGCAAGAATGCAACACATGGCCGCAAAAACCACTTACTTGCTTTCATACCCCCTATCCCCATGATTTATAGCCAAAAACAACATATTCGTGACAAACAAGCCGGGGCCATTACCGCAGCTGAACCTCTGTATGATACAACCCAGTTGCTTTACTCCTTGGCTTTCTCTTGGAGATGGCCCAAGTCGATCGTTGCAAATATACGCCCACTTTCAGCTCGTCGACACTTTAGCGAGGTAGGCAAGGGCCGTTAGCAGAGCCATAGGGGGATAAGCATGGGACCCCTTTTGTAGTTTCCTTCCCTCGAGACCTATGGATGGTTATGAGCAAATACTCCTGCCATCTTCCAGCCGGTGTCACGAACTATGTGATCAGTACCTCAGTAACCGAGTTACTACATCTAAACCATCTAGACTACTATACAATAATATCATTCAGTCATCACTTTTCATTTATACACATTCATGCTACAGCCTCCTTCAACTTCTCCGCCAGGAGCAGCACCCTCTGGTCATCCCAGTATTGCCCAATCACCTGCAATCCGGCTGGGAATCGACTCCCCTCAACCTTGGCGGGAACGCTCACAGCCGGTAAACCCGCAAGACTGGCAGGCACCGTAAAGACATCATTCATGTACACATCCACGCTGCTTTGCTCCTTGATCTCGTCCAACCGCGGGGGAAACGTGGGCGCCGTGGGACAAAGGATAAAGTCCACCTGTAGAGGACCTCGCTTATCCTCCATGCCAGTGGCTTCGGCCATGTCGCTGAGGTCGAACTGCACGGGCTCGTATAGCGGGTTATCCAGCCGGAAGACGCGATCAAAGTCCTGCTGCACCATCCGTCGGACCTTTTGCGCCTGGATAAAGTAGTTGTCCATGGCTTCAGAGCTGAGGCTGTATGTGCCGAGCAGGATTCGCCTCTTGACCTCGTCGCCGAAACCGGCGCCACGGGTGTCAGAGTATAGAGTCTCGCCAACAGCGTCACTACCCTCGCCACGCTTTCCGTAGCGGACGCCGTCGTATTTTGCGAGGTTGGAGGAAGCTTCAGCTGGGGCGAGGACGTAGTACGCGCAGAGGGCCTCTGTCGTAGAGGGGAGGGAGATGGGAACTAGAGTTGCACCCTGTGCTTCGAGAGCAGAGGCGGCAGCCACCCAAGCAGCTCGGATGGAGGGATCAAGTTCCTCGATGTTGTACTCAAGAGGAATGCCAATGTTTAGCTTGGACAAGTCGGGGAGGGTAGAAGGTGTCGTCTCAGCGCAGCGTTTCCTGGAGGCAACAGGGAGCGATGTCGGGTCACTCGAGTCATGCTCTTGGTACAGACCAGTCTTGAAGACGAGGTCATGGATCGACTTGACTTCGCTGGCCAAGAAGCCAACCGTATCCAAAGAATTGGCGTATGGAACGACGCCGAACCGGGAGATCATGCCATAGCTGGGCTTGTAGCCGACAGTCCCCGTATAAGCCGCCGGCAGTCGAATTGAACCTCCTGTGTCTGTTCCCAGCGCAATATCGGCGTCTCCAAGCCGAACCGCAACAGCACTTCCACCAGAGCTACCACCGGCTGAAACATCGTCGTCCTCTGCCAATGGGTTCCTCACAGCGCCGTGGATCGAGTTCGTTGAGTGCGATCCCATGCCAAACTCGTCCATGTTGGTCTTTCCAACTACAGAAGCACCCCGTTGACGCAATTGCCGGACGACAGTGGCCTCGAATGGCGAGGAGTGGGAGGAGAGGATCTGAGAGGCGCATTGTGTGGGGAAGTCGGCGGTTGCGATGTTGTCTTTGACGGCGAGTTTGAAAGGTTTCGCATCTTTGCGTAGTGGAAGAGAAGAGTCTGCAGTGGCAGATTCGACTAAACATGTTAATCAAGACTATTCCCAAGAAATGGGCTTCAACATACTGTTACCCACAAAGTGGTTGTAGGTGCTATGAGAGCGCCATTGCCTCGTCAATTGCGCGCGAACAACGGCTCGACGGGATATGACGGCGTGGCGCGGCGAATTCAAGGCCAAGCGGCGCACAACAGCCGCGCTCATTGTCGATTTATCACCATGAACAAGCCCCAAGACCAGAGCGTCAAGGTGTAAGTTGAGAGTTGCCGTTGAAGCTTCAAAGGTGACTGGCTGGTCGGCCGAAAAAGCGGCATGCAGGCTTATCGATAAGCACCAGGCAGGCATCATCTCCAGGGTCCTTTCCATCTTCACTCCACCCTTAGCTCTTGAGCTCGACAAAACAAACCCGTCAACACGCGAACTTGCGGAAATGGCGTCAAAAAGAGAGTTTCAAGAAGCCGACGACGGCGATACACCAAAGCGAGAGAACAAGCGCCCAAAGAAACAAGGCGGCAAGGCGCGACAGCATCAGCACTCTAACATCGATCCGACATGGGGTCAGAAATATGTCTTTTCGGGCGGCGGCCACGCGACGACGGTTCCCGCGGGTGAAGAATCCGATTTTGAGGACGACTCTGAAGCCATGGCCTATCTCAGCTCTGTAAGGTATGAAGCTTCCCTTAGTACTCCTCATGATTCTTTGCTGAAGACGGCCAACCTATAGAGCACGGATACTGATATGGTGAGTACAACAGACAAGAAGCCAACGGGATCCCCCATCTACTCGTTGCCCCCAAGGTTCAAATAGGGCCACAACTACCTGCCGACTTCGAGAGAGACGACGATGCGGACCAAGACGACGAGGGACCCGCAGATAGAAGTATTTACGAGACTGGCATCGGGGACTCCAGAGGTTATTATGAGGACGGCGCATATGTCGGACTACCAGAGTGGGCCGAGGAGGTTGACTACGAAGAGGGCGAAGCTCCAGAATACGAGGACGACGACTTCGATGAAGAGAGAGCCATACACGAGGCCTACTTTGCGTCCCTCATGGACCAATACCTTCACCTTCGATCGGTTCTCCATACAAAACCACCTTCCAACGCCCTCTCTCGACTCTCCCCATCGCAGGCTACCACTGCCGCACCTTTCGGTCATCAATCATCACCGATAGCCATATGGTCCCGTCTCCTTCGCACCACCGACCCGCACCCACTCCAACTCGCCCTCATGTCCAAAGACACCATCCTCCGCATCCTTCGCGTCCTACTTGGCGGTAAGTTTCTGCGCCGCGGCTATACCCTGCCTGAACGCACGAGCCGTTGGCTGTGGGCTCTTCTTGCGCGACTGCCGGACAAGGGAGAGCTTAACTATGCAGAGGTTGGCTGGGTGCGTGATCTGGGTCGACGGGCGGTGCTCCTGGGGAGGAGTTTGGCCGAGATGGCGGCGCTGAGAGAGGAGCTGGCTGAGGGTGGCTTGGGGGCCCATGAGGCTGTTGATAGGAGCAGCAGCGACGAAGACGTCATGGCTGATGCAGAGGAGTTGGAGGTGGAGGGCGCCGTCAGCCCTGGCCAGGACGAAGATGACACAACACCCCCTGGAGTTGAACAGGACGAAGGACAGCCATCCAAGGCTGATACGCCAGAACCTCAGCCCGCGAGCCCTCCGCCTAAGCCGGATACAGAGGAAGGTGAGATAGACGACGAAGAAGAGGATGTGGCTATGGACCTGGCATCCGACTCGGAAGCTGAGGATGGCGAAGTCGCCCCTCAACCGAAGGAAGACCTTGAGGAAGCCAAAGCCCGACTGCTCGCTCAGCTTGACAATGGCCCAGCTTCAGACGACGCCGACGCCGAGGCTGAAGCCGAGAAGGAGGCAGCGAAGCAACGCTCGCGGGCCAACCTGCGCGCCACACTCAACATGATTCTGACGGTTGCCGGTGAGTTTTACGGGCAGAGGGACTTGCTCGAGTTTCGAGAGCCGTTTGTGGGCATGTAAGTATGGTGGAAAGGAAGTACTTGTAGGTCACACTCGACCAAATGTCTTAATTCCGTGTAACATACAGCCAGTCCTAATTCATCTTATCCTTGACATCCATAAAAAAACAACCAGCTCTGGAGCACCAATGTATACCCGACAACGCCTAACACCAAATTCGTCAATCGACATAACACATGTGACATGCAAGTCTTAACTGGGGACCGAGGGAGTCAAACTAGTTGGCTTGATCCATCGTCTCGTCTCCAAAGACAAGGAATTCGGCTTCTTCAAAATCAGAACCAGTAGCTGTGCTGCCCTGGCCACCATTCCCAAGTCTAGCTGCCTTTTGGGCTTGCGAGACAGGAATAGCATAGATTCGAGAGCCACCCTCGCCAGCCATGGCTTGGGCATGAGAGCTGGCATTGGGTTCGTCGTCGTCCTCGAAGAATCGCTTGCGATATGTCTCGTTTGAGTCGACGCTCTCGGTACTCTCTTGAGACATTGAAAGCTCAGGAATAGCGTCGGCGTCTGGGACGTCGTCATCTTGCTCAAACTCGGGCTGAGTATCAAGACCCCCGACCTTGTTGATCCCGCAGAAAGGCAAGAGCTCTCGAGAGGAAGCCTTGTTGGCGGCGGGGCGGGAAGTAGTGGTAGGCGCCGGCGCATTGTCGGTCCACAGCTTGAAGGCGCTCGTCCCGGTGGTCTTGTATCCTTCAGGGACAGACTTGCGGACGCGCATTCCGACGCTGAGAAGGTTCGCCTGGACAGTGGACGGGAGGACAGGCTGACGAGCCGGCTCGGGGCTGGGTTGGGGCTCGTTGAGAGATCGGGGGTTGAAGAAGGAAGTGATTTGGCGCTGGGAGAGATCAGGGGTGCCAGCGAACTGACGCTTTACC